>JZKD02S1084003.1:175362-191401 GCA_000966675.3 Picea glauca | reverse complement strand
TTGTAAAAAACAAAACTTCACCTTGACACGTCTTGATAGTATTGCTTTCATTATTCATTGAATCATTATACCATTGCTTTGAAGCACCATAACTGAAATGATGTCTCAACTAAAATTTATGGTATGCCGCCATGCTAAGGGACATGTTATGTTTGGAAATAATAACTTCAATGTGTTTTCTCCTAGGGGACCCCAACTATTAAAAATATTAATATTTTCAATAATATATAGGGTTCACAATTCTTTGTAAGCTTTATAGTAGGTGACGAATTATGAGCCAACAAGTCCCACTTGGTTCCAAAACCTTTTAGGTTTTTCATCCCTAGATACTAGACATTACTTAAACAAAATAAGAGATTGATAAGAAAAAACCAAAAACTCAGGAATAAGCTACAACATAACAAACATAAACTTGGTAATATGGAAATCTTGTTGGATGATATTGATCAAGAAGATGTTTCAGAGCCTAGGGATGATAATTGTGTTGAGGTACATATAAAGGAGGCACAACAACTCATTAATGAGTTTCTTGATGAAATCATTACCAATACGTATGCATTTATTCAATTGAAACCGAATCTTCCACAATGGAGAAATAAGGACAAGATTTTCTATCTAGGGATCATTAACATGGAAACCCACCGCCAGGTCATTGAGAAGCTGAAGCAAAAATATGTTTCTATGTATCTCATGCAAGAGAAGAAGTGGGAGACCAAAATTAAAAAGTATAAAGACCAACTGGAACATACTTAGGGGTTAGTGCAGCAGGCATGTGAACCAGCCTTTGAGGCAATCCTTAGTAGAATCCCTCCAAGGGATTATCCCATACTCTTGCATGACTGATGGAATGCATTCAGGTTAAGGAAACTAGAAGTAGGACAACGTTATGAAGTGAATCAACCACAAGATTTCATGGACCTGTTCTTCTCTATTGGTACAAAGGATCATAATTTAATGTGTGAACTTTACCTTCACAATTTTCTACTATAGGATAATTCCCACTGGAATCCCAACCCTTATGCTGGGGATGTCCATTTACGTGCATTCATATCTCATATACTTGTCCTAGTTAAATGGAATAATGATATGGATTTCCATGCAAGGATTGAGGCATATGCAAGCATGAAAGTTAGATATGAGTATCCTCTACCTCATGTGATGAAGGATGATTTACAAAGGTTGAGATGAGATCCAGGAGACACGGTCACCATTCGAAATCATCAGAGATATTCCATAGTAGAATATCTTGAAGTATCGAGGGCACATTCAATAGAGACACTTCTAGTTTCTCATGACATATGGGAGACTCTTCTCAACTACTTGAGAAATATGAATCCCATGGGGTATCCATATTTTGGTTTTTCCCTTAATATGCAAACATTCTACACCAATTCCTTTGTTGAGGTATGGTACAAGGTGGATCGGGTTACAGTTCCATTTCCCCATCATTTGGTTCCCGAGTTGGTTCTACATGGCACCTATAATCTGGAATGAAGAAGAGGAAAGGACACACTAGCTACAATTGGAAAAAACTTTAGGCTATTACAATCAAGGGGATTATGGACACCCAACTTTTGCCTGGGGAGCATTATATGCAAGAGTTTCATAAGAGGAATAGTTGGGGTTGCATAGGGATATGCAACCATAACAGTTGGGGGGAGATGATGGACCACCATTTTGATATATTTTGACACAAAACTCCTCCTTTTTTACCTATAATATATATCCATTTTTGCCTCTTCTATAGTGTTTAAGAATCATTCCCTCACCTAACTCTGATTTTTCTCAAGGTACATATATTTTCCATTTTATTCTCTTTTCTTCTTTTTATAGTTATAATTAAAAGTGTGTTTYAGATTATTTGAATTGTTGCATAGATATGTATATGTGTCYASTTATGTATTGATTACAAGAACATTGCTAGCTCGAACCTTTATGAGATCGTTCATTASTTCTAGGTCATCATAATTCAAATCCCATTCATGCTTTACAARGGATCAACCATTGAATGGGAAAGCAGGTGGTTCAATGGTATTTTAAGAAGATAYATTAAAACCAAGGGTTTGGATCTCATCACATGAATGCTCCACTATGACCAAAGGTTCGCTAATAGGCATGCTCACATGGATCTTATGGAGTTTTCAGCWGTTATATCAACTTGTTCAAGATTCGATCCCACATAAATYCTTAACCGTGGAGATGCTTGGAGGAACCCGCAACCACAACTTGCTTCAGTTGGTGTAGGATGGATTTGATGCTTCAATTGGCCGAGGGTTACACTGATGAATAAATTAGATAATTGTTGGAACCAATTATGCCACAAAAGATAATCCGAGGGTTGTTAGCATTTTTAAGTTTGTATCTGTTTTAATTGATAACGGATTTTGAGGGGTCTGTCRCTCCATTTATGGAGCAGGAATGCCCCCTTCTTATGCATATATGTTTGATCGCCTCAAGGAGGACGATAGCTAGACAACATCATGTTTTTGTTGAAGACATTTTCTTTGTAATCTTACTTTTGAAACTTAATAGATCACTGGGATTTGATGTGTGGAGTTTTTGTATAATTCTTCTTTTGTGACTGTGTGAAGACCAAGCACAGGTCGAGCCTTGAGGGGGCCCACTCGAGGTAAGGAATTGTGCTGTATTTTTCTTGTATATTAGTGTTTATTTCCAACATGTTATTTATTGGTCTTATTTTTGATATAGCTTAGTTCTCTAGTTATATTTACCTCCAGTTTATTGTGTGCTATTACAACTCTCTGTCTCATCCTAGTGACCTGTAGATCTAGATTATGCTAGAGAATCATTATGTTACAGAACTAGGATGCTACATGGTTAAGGTTTTATAGGATCACTATGTTCCCAATTAAGTACTTGGTATGGAGATAAAATGTTGAGTTATGGATATGGTTTCCACACACTATAACATATAAGTGCTACTAATTGAGTAGAGGTTATAACATATAAGTGCCACTAATTGAGTAGAGGTTATTGGTTCTTTTATTGTAGATTTATGTTTGAATATTATAATAGAGTTTGGAATTACCTTTTAAATGTAGTGTGAAAAGTATATTAATAATAATAATAATAATCTATTTTTAAGGTCACGGCCAAGCCAGCACACCAAATTGGTGTATGAGACCTCCTTGTTTGTGGGACAAGGGACCCCCCTCCGCCCAGCGATTTGACTGGTAAAGTCTACGAAGGTATACATACCCTACCCCCCTCTGGATTTGAACCTGTGACCTCTTAAGCGGAAACACATGTTCTTAACCATTAGGCCCACTCAGGCTGTATTATATTATATAGTCAAATTTGCTTTGGAATGCTATTTTAGTTTGTAATATTAGTATTCTATGGAGTCACTCTATTCTTGGTCTCACTTGGTGAACAGATCTAGGTAGTCATATTACGATCTTAGTTCTCAGTGATTTGATTATATGAGGTGTCACTAACTGGGTTACAGATCAATAATATTGTTAACTACATAGTTTTCATGCTTCAATTTGAGTTTATGATTGCAATAGTTTTCATTTACTTTCTCTAGATCAGATTTCATGGTAGTGGAAAACTCCATTTTTCATGTATATTGCACTAAGAGCCTCACAAGATCATACAAGACTTCGGGTTGATAAATTAAATGATTGTGTATTATGAAACCAACCAAACAATATGAATAAATATATACACACCATCATAGAGTATGAATTATACGTACAAAAGCATTTACAATACAACACCAAGAACTAAACCAAGGGCTAGAGCTTCACTCAATACACTTTCTATACTAACTAATGCCCAACAAGGAGTCCCATGATAAAGTACATAATATGGAAATCAAAACCATCAAGATCATGAGTAAGAGAGATCACATAAACAGATATCAAATAAAACTCCTTATTCCAACTTACCCATATAGGCCTTTCCTTCTAGGTTATGAATAAACTTAAACTTTTTTTGGTTCCAGTATTTTGAATTCTTGAAATGCTAAAAAAAAAAAAAAATCAATAAATTTATGGATTACATTTCACAAGAATTCACACCCTTTAAACTTACTTCCATGGATAAGGTCTTGGTAAAATAATATTTTGAAAGCGTATAACCTTCAATTTCAAAAATTACATTAATATATTTCACCAAGGTATTCATTGCCTCTTTGTCATTAAATATTATCATTAATTCCAATAATTGAAGTTATTTCAACATTCCTATGTGATGAGGCAAGGGAACAATACTATGAAATGGAGATAACCAAATTAATACAAAAATGTAATAGAAGTGACCCCAAACTAACGATTTCAAAGGATGGAAAGACACTTTCTAACAAAGTTGTATTAAAGACCAGGTTTGGAATCATCTTTGATCAATAGGAATAGTATTGGATCTCTAATCAACTAATGAGTTGGTGAATAATATGTTTCTTCCCAAAGATTGATAACATAAATTTTTTCTCAAAGAAATCTAAGCAAAAAAGTTTAAGAGTAACACTTCCCTGAGTTGTACAAACATGTTTTCAGTTTGTAAGTAAGAATGCATTTTGTTGCTAATTATAACAATCCATCTCTAAAACTACTTATATACCTAAAAAAAACTCTAATCAAGCAGACTTCTTGTCTGATAAGGAAAATGATTCTTAAATGACTTAATAATTAGAATAAAATTAATCTACAAACATAAATGAAGAACTAGAACTGAAATTGATCCTAAGTAAATATCTAAAAAGAAAACTCTGCTAAGTTTCATTACTCTAAGTCCGTGCTAAACTATGTTGGATGAAAACACTATAAGAAAACTTCAATGGCAGTGCAACCTACTAAAATCCTCCAAACCTGCAAGTACATGAGCATTTAAAGACATTAAAAGAGATTGGAGTAATCTTAGTAAAATATAGAAATAATTCTAACACTCAAACTTTTTTCATTATGTATATGACAACATAATCAATATTCAAAGGAAATACAACCTGGAAATGTCTCTCCAACTAGGCTTCAATTAGGTAATAGACATTAAATTGGAAATCCTTTAGTACTTATTGTTATTAAAATAATAAAAAAACTGCAATGTTTCTTCATTTTCAAATATTTCTTTTTATTATTTTGTAAAATGACAATTTGTCCATAAAAGGGTCATTCCATGAAAATCATAGATGTCAATGTATCGACTATGACTAAAAAAATGTTCCAGATACACAGAACGGAAGCTTAGAGAGTGTCAAATCAAATGCTTCCTTTTATCAGAAACATCATCATGCAAATACTTATCCCTCCCTCTTCCCCTAAATGGTTCCAGATACACAGAACGAAAGCTTAGAGAGTGTCAAATCAAATGCTTCCTTTTATCAGAAACATCATCATGCAAATACTTATCCCTCTCTCTTCCCCTTTAGTTCCTACACAATTCAAATCAGATTTTATGGGGTGAAATTCTCTTTCCATTTTGCCAACAAAATATTCTTTATTAATAATCATAAAGGACAAAGAAAATCTAACTATAAATAATAAAAAATAAAAATCAAACTATACTAAGTAATATATTAAAAAAAAACAATCCAACAACTATAGTTCATTAAAATAAAGATCAATTATGGGGGCTTCGTCCATTGAGTAACATCTTAGAAAAGAGCAATAGGTATTCTCACTAATAAAATAAATAATTCTACTCTTTTCTTCTCAGCTAGATTTATTGAAAACAAAAAACCAAGCCTACAAATAACTATGCAAAGAAAATAAACTAATTTATTCTACCCCACTCCTATCCTATACTGCATTGAATGAAAATAATCTACGTGAAAACATAAGGTCAGTGCAACCATTCATGTAACTTCAAACCTGCAATCACATGTTTGTCAAAAGTCAATAGCATAAATTGGAGTAGTAAGAGACCAAAAATAGGAAGAATTTAATCAAGTAAACCTCTATCCAACATGTGAAATATGACATCGTTATTATTCATGTAAAACTTTCCCAAAAATTATTCCTCCAACCATGCTTCAATTCTATTATAATATTTACAATGAATATCATAGAACCATTAGAGGGGATTCAAATATGAGTAGCATACCTGATGAGAATCACATATAAAATTTGCATGAAATGTATCTTGTGGGAGAGTCTTAGTGTTGATGGTATTATTGATTCCAGAATACAAAGCAAGATAATGAGGGCATGACATAACCATCAATCGAAATTGAAGTGCCTCATTCTCTTGGCAAGTCTCCCCGGGCTCATATTTGTAACGACCCTCATTTATGCCTAAGAAAAAGTGAAGCACAAAAGTAATTTTTTTTTTCATTAAGAAATTAACATCAACACATGATCACAACAATGCCTAATAAAAAACATCATGCGTAAAAGAAGTACCAGCTACTCATCGTGGAAATCACTAATGATGCATTCAACACTTCAATGCGGGATAGCGACACATAGACATAAATAACATAGCAGATCAACACATCATAATCATCTTGAACAATTTACAACAAAGTACAATTAAATAATGAATATAAAATGACTACCCGCTCGACCTACCCCGCAAGGTCAGGACCTCCAGGACACATAAGCAATGCTCAAGCCCAGGTTCCGATTGATTTTAACCATTTAAGGTCTTAGGGTTGGCAACTATTCTGAGGAACAAGGAGGTGTTTACATCCCACTAACAAACAAGTCCAATCATTGTTGGCCCTTGACCAAGTTTTGGGAGATCCTTGGTCAAGTTGACCTATTTTGGGACTTCGACAGTCTGTCGAAGACAGAGCGCAAGACTAAGAAAATATCGTGAGATCTCAGCCTCTTTTTGGGTCCTTTTTGGGATTTGGGAATATGTAATGGGTATGGGATATCGGCCCATGGGTTTACCCATGTTTAGGCCTATTTTGTATGTATAAATAGAAGGCTAGGCAATGTAAGAAGTAGTTGTGCAAGTTGGCTAAGTGCTAAGAGTTGGATCTGTGTGATCAAGAATTGTATGGCTTTGTGCATACTGTGTGAGACTTGCAGAGATAAGTGCAAGTCATTGTAATAGACTGTGAAGGGCTTTGTGCTGTAACGAAAGGAAGGAGGAGCTAACGAGTTGCACAGATCTCCTGTCCTATGCAGAGTAAGGGTTTTGTGGCTTTGTGCATGTAGATGAATGATTGAAGCTAATAAAGAATAAGAGTTGGTGGGCGTAGCCCCAGGGTGGGGGTGAACCACATAAATACTGTGTTATTCTGCTTTGTGTGATGTTCTGATGCATTTATGTGTTATTTTCTAAGTGCTTGATATAGATAGATAGATAGATCTATTTATGCTTTGTGCTTATGATGAATCTGGATGTTAGATCTGATATAGGTGAATGTGCTTAGTTCTTGAATCTGCCAGATCTGATCCAATTCTTTATGCTAAGTGCTTAAATACATTAGATCAGGGTGAATGTTGCGATGCTCTGTTTTATCTGTGAAGTAGACATTGGTTAAATAATAACGAATTGACGTTCCTAAGTGCTCTATTAAGTATTATAATTACAGACCCATATCCCAGCTAAGGTTGAAAACACCTGAGTCCTGCAACCACCCCTGCCTCTACCTCGAGTGAGACTTCATCTGCTTCGTAGATGTTGTCGAAAGGGCCAATGGTTAAGGTTTTGTTGGTGCATTGTTGTAGCGTTGAACCCTATGTCTACCTCTGTGCCAACAAATGGTTCCGTTGCCAGGACCTGAAACTGTGATTGCTAGGAACTGAGGAAGAAGAATATTTGTGCAAAGATCCGACCTGAAATTGTGAAATCTATGTGCATAGATCTGTTGCTCTAGTGCACAATACTCTACTTAGTTTGACAAGCTCTATGCTAAGGAAAATAAGTCTGATCTGAAGAAAAGAGGTAAGATTTGAAATCTTTGTGCTATGAGAAAGGAAAAAGTGAGACTTTTTGATTAAAACAGGTAAGATCTGAAAGCTTTGTGCTCTGATAAAGGTAAGAATAATGAAAAGTTATAGATCTGAAAGCTTTGTGCTTTGTAGAAGTAAGATAAGTAGAAGTTTTTGTTTCAATAGTATGGATCTAGGTATGTTTGATAGATTGTATCCTGGATTGAAAACTAGGGTATTAATAGATGAAAGAAGATTTGATATGAGTAGATCTGATGAGAAAAGTGAAAAATATGTTATACCTATGCATAGAAAGAATGTTTGGACTAATAAGTGTATGCAGGATCCTAGAAAGAAATGTTTGTAGGTTAACTACCATGATCCTAGCGTGCAGTACAAGAAAGGATGGGGATCATTTAAAAGAAAGAGAGGATTAACCCTCTATTACAGTTGTAGAAGACTGGGACATCTTGCTAAGGAATGCCCTGGGAGAAGACCCAATTGTCTTTGTTGCAAAGCTATGGACCATGAAGTATTGGATTTCCCTAGAATGATTGCTAAGCTTGAAGAAATGAACATGAGACAAGAAAACCCTAAGGTAGATCCAGAATCTAAGATTATGATAGAATCCCAGAAAGAATCAGAGAAAGTATTGCTAGAGATGAAAGAAACCCTGAATGACCATTGGCATGTCATATTATCATAGATCTTCAAAGAAAAAGAATGCCTTGAAGCAAGAATAGGAGACTTCGACATTGACTGTGTTCTATATGAGAAAACACAGGTGAATATCATGACATAGAGAACATGGGAAGCTATAGGGAGGCCTACTGTGATTCCTTCCTTAGGAGGAATAGGACTATTCAAAGGAAAGTTGATAAACCTATGTGGAAAGCTCACTCGGATACCTATGAGTGCCAATGGAACTTTGACAGAGGAATATTTTGAGATTATTAGATTTATTGAGAATAGTTCCCCATTTAGCATGCTACTAGGAAAACCTTGGATTGAAAGAGATCAGGCCAGAAGGCAAGAAGAAGAAGAAGTTTTAGAGCAAAAGAAACAAGAGTTAAAATAATTAATGACTAGAAGGATCATACACTTGATTGAAGAAAATAAGAATAGATCAAATCTATTTAACACCAGAGACCTGGATGTCAAAGTTGCAAGAATAATAGAAGACCCACAGAAGATTGAAGTACCTATTCTAGATAAAGAAGAAGGATCACTCTCAAATCATAGGAAAGAATCTCAATAGTGCGAAGTACCTATGCCAAAAGAGGATAAGAATCAGAATGGAAAAAGGCCCACTGAGATGAAGCTCACTGGGAAGAAGGTAGAAAGCTAAGTATGAAGAGAGCTAAGATCGACAAGTTGCAGAAGGTTCCAGAGGAAACCTTGCAGAAGGAAAATTTGTAAAATTGGAGCTTCGCCGAGATATCAGAATAATGACACATGGCACTTCACCATGACAAAGAAATATAGTTGTTGGGGAAATTATAACTGTTAAACCAATGCTCTGAACAGGTAGAAAGACATTTATGGACAGACAACTTGCCATCCGACCGTTGGGACCGTGCCATAATGGACAAAACAAAGTTAATCAATGTTTCATACCCGTTGCAAGCTACTCATTGCCGAGTTACCTATTTATCCTGTCGTGCCATGCACTGAGAACACTTTTTCCAACTGAGAATTTGAGCCCACAGACTAAGTTGATTTTGCACAGTGATCATCACACTCTTTTTCTCTGTCCCATTACCCCGAGTGTGTATGTCGGACGAATTGAGAGCTACTGAGAAAGTTGTTGAACAAGTTCTAATTGAACTCATGACTGAAAGAGTGATGTCGATGTCTACAAGAGTACAAGCATCGTCGACGAGAGGAATTCCCACCTCTCTGTCCACTACTCACGGAGCCAGACCATCCCGACCATCAGATGAAAAGCGAGCCAAGCACAGGGATGATCTAGCGAATGCCAAATTGATCCTGAGTATATTACCCACCTATATTCCACCTCTGAGCGGTGCAGTAAATCGAGACAATGTGCCCAGGGATTTCAAATACACCTTGGTTATGGAATACCTCCCAAAGGGGATACACATAGTTCGAGTAGACCAAGATAAGATTGCAGCATTAAAGTTTAGAGACTTCGACCTTGGATATCGCAAACTCTATAACATGCTCGCCCTGCAAGAGTACTTGACCAGAACTAAGGGGAAGAATTCGAAGATAATTCCCCAGTCGTGGACTATGAACCTTGCGCAGTCCACCCTACTGAATGTCATGAAGATTCTTCACTTCGGACGACACAAGGAGGTGAATGCATGTGTCAAGCTACTGTTGTCTTGTTACCATGGAGGTTATTTGTGGCTAAACCATCGTATAATAGTTGATTCGACGTTGATCAATTGGATAACAGGATTGAGTATGCAAGACTCGACCCACAGGAGTTTTACCCAAGAAAATCCATGGACCGCACTCTAGCACAAAAGATCAAGGACACTTACGAAAATGTCGAGAAGGGAACACAAGGCTACAAGGTAGATTCTATCCAGAGTGGCGCAGTGCATCTTTCTTGTTAGTTGATTGGAGGGAAGTTAGTACGAAAGAAATGCCCTACCCAAGTCACCAGTTTTGTAGTTGACCTCGCAGGGAAGTGCGCGGAAAGCCTTCAAATGAACTGGGTGAAGTACTTGGTGAACCAGTTGGAACACGACTGCAGAGAAGCACAAGATCAAGGATATGAATTTCATTTCAGTTGGCTCTTGATCCTTATAGATTTTATTTCTTGGGAGATGCCGAAAGGTACGACCTTCCCAAACATCGAGCCTTTTGAACCGTTGGCCGCAAAGTTCAGGACATTGTGGTACTCAAGCGACATGAATAAACAGTGGAAGTCAAATGCTATTTTTCATACCTACTACAATCAGTTGAATATAACCATACAGTCCGAGCCTCACATGGCTCCGAACACTCTACACCGGTTCCGACGTTTGATGAAGTTCAACGCAGATCAATATTTTATTTGCATCACCGTGCGTGCCGACGAACACAAGCAATAGATTAAGTCCTACTACAAGATGACATAGGAGGACTTGGAGGAGATCACAAAAGACTGGTTAGCGGACCTCCTTATTCCAGCAAACCCTGCAGAGATATCTAACATCGACAGCCTAGAAATTGCGCAGGATACACCCGGACCTAGCAGGACAAAGAAGACTGAAGAGGTCCAAGAATTAGACAGCGCATCTGTGAAGATTGCTTTCATATCACCAGAGAAAGGAGGTGATGGCGAAGAGTTAAATGATAAAGAAGTTGAACAGAAGAAAGGAGACGAGGTTGATCTCCTGAAAAAGAGGAAAGGTTCACCTCCGAAAGCTTCCTCCCGAAAGAAAGTGAAGGCCACCATGACCAAGATGCAAACTATTCTCATTTCTAATGACTTCGATTTCCTCATAGCATCCCTCCAATATGCTTCGCTGGAAATAGAAGAGAAACAAGATGCAAAGCAAGATGAGATGTATGATCGAATTGAGACTGAACTCTGAGGGGTACAAAAGGCCCTACAATCCAGCCACGCAGTCTCCACTGTGCCCGAAGAACCAGAATTGGGAGATGAGCCAACTCAACTCCACCGCCTAGCCGATATAGTCGAAGCTCGCCTTCGACGAGCACAGGAAGAAACAATGCAAGACACCCAAGCTTTGAAACAAGTACAAGGAGTACTCGTAGAGAAATGCAGTGCTGCTAAACAGGAAAAGCTTGTTCTCCAAGAAAAGTTTGATGAAGAAAGAACATAGCTACAACAAGAAAAGGAATAGTTGCTCGCGGAGCAACTGGAAGTAAAAGAGGTGGTCAAAAGTGCACTTCACTCTGTGAAAGTCTTTGAAATCAAGGAAAAAGATTGAGTTACACAATAGGTGAACCAACTCGCAGAAGCCATCCAGCAGCTACAACAATGCATAGCAGATCTGGAGCTATGCACTATACCTGATACCCCACAAGATGTAAGAGACCAAAGAGAAGCAACCGCCAGGAGCGCAGTTGAAAGGCTAAAGGCTCTTACCCTAGAGTCTAAGAAACTCACTTATCGTAGTGCCCATACCTATGAACAACTAACGGAGAACCCAGAACTAAAGGCACTGGAGTCACAGCTCCAAGAGGCGAAGTATCAATCCAAAAAGATATAGGCACAACTGAAATCCCTATCATCCGTGGAAAAAATGAAGTGCTCCCAAGAGAAATGCACTACACAACAACAAATCCATACTATCCATAGTAGATTTATGGAGGTAACTAAGAAGCTCCAACCCGTACAAGACAAGGCCTATCAATTGTTTATAGAGATAGAAGGCCAAGGAGCAGAGCTAGAGCAGGTTGTCACTACAACTGGGCAACATCTAGAGGGACCTATCAATGATGCAGACATCCAAGAGTTCGTTGAATAGGAGGTATTAGCACAAAAGCAAGTCGAAGTAGCTCGATCCAAGCTCGACGCATTCGAAGCAGAGCTAGTCAGACCCGAGTGAGTCAGGATGAGTCACATGTGAGTTTTGTGGGCCTGTTGTCCCTTGACCAAGTTTTGGGAGATCCTTGGTCAAGTTGACCTATTTTGGGACTTTGACAGCCTGTCGAAGACAAAGCATAAGATGAAGCAGAGATCACGAAATCTTGGCCCCTTTTTGGGATTTGGGAAT
The DNA here is from genome assembly GCA_000966675.3 of Picea glauca. Taxonomy (NCBI): domain Eukaryota; kingdom Viridiplantae; phylum Streptophyta; class Pinopsida; order Pinales; family Pinaceae; genus Picea; species Picea glauca. The sequence continues at coordinate 178,854 of JZKD02S1084003.1, read as the reverse complement.
ATGTAATGGGTATGGGATGTCGGCCCATGGGTTTACCCATGTTTAGGCCTATTTTGTATGTATAAATAGAAGGCTAGGCAATGTAAGAAGTAGTTGTGCAAGTTGTCTAAGTGCTAAGAGTTGGATTTGTGTGATCAAGAATTGTAAGGCTTCATGCATACTGTGTGAGACTTACAGAGCTAAGTGCAAGTCATTGTAAGAGACTATGAAGGGATTTGTGTTGTAACGCAAGGAAGGAGGATTTAGTGAGTTGCACATATCTCTTTTCCTATGCGAAGTAAGGGTTTTGTGGCTCTGTGCATGTAGATGACTTATTGAAGATAATAAAGAAGAATAGTTGGTAGATGTAGCCCCAGGGTGGTGGTGAACCACATAAATACTGTGTTATTCTTCTTTGTGCGATGTTCTGATGCATTTATCTGTTATTTTCTAAGTGCTTGATATAGATAGATAGATAGATCTGTTTATGCTTTGTGCTTATGATGAATCTGGATGTTAGATATGATATAGGTGAATGTTCTTAGTGCTTGAATCTGCTAGATCTGATCCAATTCTTTATGCTAAGTGCTTAAATACATTAGATCAGGGTGAATGCTGCGATGCTCTATTTTATCTGCGAAGTAGACATTGGTTAAATAATAACGAACTAACGGTGTTAAGTTCTCTATTAAGAATTATAATCATAGATCTGTGTCCCAGCTAAGGTTGCAGACACCTAAGTTCTGCAACCATCTCTGCCTCTACCTCGGGTGAGACTTCATCTACTTCGTAGGTGTTGCCGAAAGGGTTGGTAGTTAGGGTTTTGTTGGTACATTGAACCCTGAGTCTTCCCCTGTGCCAACAATCATCAACTAGATCAATCCATCAATCCTATTCATCAATTAATCATGACGCAAGGGTAATCGATATCATTATCAATCATGCATCAACAATTAAATATTCTCTGCGCGCGAGAGTAAACAATTCTAGAAAAATCACATGTCAACTTAAATAAAGGTGCAAGAGAAATCTAGTCACTAAACAAGTCATATATCTAATCAATTCATGATGCCCTATTAGTTAACATTTAAATTCAAGGTGCAAAGGAATAATGATGAAGAAATCACACAACCACTTAAATTAAGGTGCACAGGTAAATTTTATTACTAAACTAATCATGCATCACCATTAATGAAATGCGTGTGAGTAATCAAAGCTAAAACATTGTACATCCATCATTATTCAAATGCGCAATAAATCCAACTATTAAATCACAATATAATCAATGGCGCAAGGTAAATATTCATTAAATTTTTTATGGCGCTAAAGTAACTACACACATGTCCATCCACACCTAGCTATATGTATCATGGTGCATGTATTTATCAATTAAATTAAGGCGCAGATGAACTAATCAATCAATCCATCCAGTATCAACATTAATTCAATTGCGTGAGAGAACCCATTACTTAGTCATTATACATCAACAGAGTTTCATGGCACAAGAAGTCCATGTTGAAATATTGTAATTACAAAGAATATTCTATTTATTATTGATCAATCCCCTTTTGTGGATTGATCATGTCGGGCACTGTAATTGACCAAATCCCCTTTCTTGGATTGGTTAAACCCTAATTGTAATATGAAAATTAAGAAGTCATCCCCCAGGAAAATTAAAGTGGTTCTAACCACCCAGAAAGACAAGTCAGCCCTACCAGTGATGAGACACCTCCTTTCATCTCTTGCCAGTTTGTATAAATAAAGGAATCCAACCACTCATTTGTTCACTCACTTAGCTCACTCATCTAGTGCGCAAGTATTGAAGGAAGCTGTAGTTACCAGTTGCCAGAACAAGGAAGAGAGAGAGGCGCATTGCTTGGGAGAGTATATTCTCTAGTGTTTTTTTATTGTCTTGGCATTGGATTGGCTATGGTACTTGGTTATTGAATCTATATTAAAGAAGTTTTGCTGTGTTTTCTTCCCCTTGAAGGTTTCCCAATATAAATTCTTGTGTACTCTTGTGATTGTGTTTCTCTCAGTGATCCTATCTATGATATGGTTATATAGTAAATTGAAAAGAAACCTAATAATAGATTAAACCTTAACATGGTATCAGAGCTAAGCTGAAGAGAGCATCTTTCACAGGAAAAATAAAAACGTCACTATTGTCATACAAGAAAATTAGGGTTTTTATTGAAGAGGAATTTTAGCCCTAAGATCATCTAGAAAAGTGCACCCTAGCCTAAGGAACTCATTGAAACCTTCAATGCACCTTTTCAGTGGATATAACTCTTGGAAAGTGAAACCCTATTTTTCACCAATACTAGAATTACCAAAAAACCACAAGTACTAGGAAACTAGAAGTACCAGAAAAACAGAAGTTGCAGTCCAGAATTTCGCAGGTCTAGTTTCAAGGGTCATAAATTGGAATTTTCAGAAACTGACTATACCAGCATACTCGCCTTGGTCCAACACATTTTTTGGTGAGTTCAGTTTTCAAATCCAAGAAATTTTATTTTTCTATTATTTCTATAGCCTGGAGGGCTAGGGTTTCTACAACAAGAAAGAATGGCTACCAGTACGAGGGTAGAATAAAGGTTGGAAGGATTTGGAAACTTCAGATCTTGGAAGCATAGGTTGCATATGATTCTAGACGAGAATGATCTCCTAGAACATGTTACATTGGGTATATCAGAACCAGAGGAAGAAGAGAAAAATACCAAGCACAAGAAGAATGAAAATAAAGAAAAGAGAATTGTGTCAGATTCAATAAAGGATCACTTGATCCCTCATATATCCAAACTACAGATAGAACGACAAATGTATGAAGCACTCAACAGGTTATATGAAAGCAAAGACATTAGCCAGAATCTTTCCTTAAGAAATCAACTTCGTAATATGAAGATGGAAAACTCAGAATCTGTCTCATCCTATCTTATGAGAGTTTCTCAAATTAGAGATCATCTTGCAACTATTGAAGATGTTATTAGTGACAAAGATATTGTAACCACAACCCTAAATGGGTTTCGAACATTTTGGATTCCTTTTGTACAAGGAGTGTGTGCAAGAAGCAACTTACCCAAGTTTGATAAGTTATGGGCAGATTGCACAAGCGAAGAATCTAGACTTGTAGACCAACAAAATAGATTAATTGTTGATGAAGAGGAAGCTCTTACAATTCATAAGAACAAAAGAAGTTCCTTCAGGAAGAACAATAAATAAGCTAACTTCGTAAGAGTTCCAGATAGGAAGAAAGATGTTTCAAAGATTAGATGCTACAACTGTCGAAATTTGGGACACTTTTCCTATGACTGTTGTTAGGATATTTAGACACTTAGGAGTTAGTAAGATCTACTTGGTCTATTGTGTCGTTAGGTAAAAGTGTGTTTTCTGGTGTGTTTCTTTAGTATGCATTAGTATGCATTTGTAGTTAGGAAATTTGATGGTCACGATATGTTCTCGACATAGAGTGATCCGACAGTTCATACTCTCCTCGATCTTAATGGCCATTGA
>JZKD02S1084003.1:156524-173068 GCA_000966675.3 Picea glauca | reverse complement strand
GTGACAAAGGTATGTGTTTAACTATGATAGTAAGGGAAAATTTGGTAATTTCATAGCTAGAGTGAAAAAGAGTTCAAAAGTCTTATTCATGATTAGGGTTTCATATGTGTACATGCTTGAACAAGTTTTTCTTAAGAAAATATGTGTACTGCTCTGATAGAAATCATGATATAGTTTTATTTGATTACTTCTTATTGTTACTGACTGATCGACTAAGTGACATATCTTAGAAAGCATACTATAAGTAAGTTTACAGGTCTCGAAAGAAAGAACTTATGCCTTGAATTGCAGAAGTTGGACAGAATGAGAAGGACTTATGATATGGTGATAGTCAGTAAAGACCAGACAATATCCAGTATTTATATAGGAGCAGGAGGCTCCTAAAGTTGTAGAAAAAAAATGTTCAAGATGAAGAGAAGGATGGATACTCAGATATAGTTGATGAGATGCAGGTAACTGCAGGTTGCTCCAATACCATTCTTATAGATGCAGAGGGAGCAGGCTGATCCAGTATGAAGTCAAAAATAAAGAAATGTTCGAACTCAAGAAGGAACCTATGATATTAAGGAAGATACGTTCTTAGAGAAGGAATGAGCAATCCCACAAGTAGATCTTCATAGAGAAGGAAAAGAGAAGAGACCTTCGTAGAGAAGGGGAGTGAGAATTTTTCCAAGGTTGGCCTCTGCCCAAGTGTTGAGTTTTGGATACTCTAGGGACATGCTAGAATAACCTCGTAGAGAGGGGTGCGACCACCCTCGTAGAGAGGAGTGTGGATATTTCTCCAAGGGGCAGTGGGAAGATACTCTCCTATGGCCAAGGATTGAGTAGCCTGGAACACAAACCTTGACCATGTGGAATGGTTAGTTGGCTCTTGAGGTTTGTGTCGTGATCCTGTGTGGATCATGGAAAGGGAGTCTAGTCTTGCCTAGGCTAGCATCTTATCTTCTCTAGTTCATGTGGGATGACTAGGAGTGAAGCTATGGTAGTAGTCCTCCACACTAGATGGGTGAGATAGATGACTATAAAATAACGGAGAACATAAAAAGAATGAAAAAACTCATAGAATATCTTATGTGTGAAGATAAGAAAGAGTATGTTCTACGTGAAGATGAAAGAAAGAAAGAGTATATTTTGCACGAAGATAAAGAGAACACAAATTCTTTAATATGGATTCATGGAGTACCAGTCAGTGATTGTGATGTCAGATGACCAAGTGGATTATATTGATGCCTCATGTTATCTAGTTAATGTTGTTACCCAATTGATGATGCTATATAGTTGATGTTGTTGCCTAGTTGATGATGTTATCTAGTGGATGTTGTTACCCTTTGATGATTTTATCCAGTTGATGTTGTTTCTCCCTCTCTCTCTCCTGATGATGTTTTAGAATACCCTTCTTGTTAAGGGGGAGTGTTCAAATATTGTAACTGCAAAGAGTATTCTATTTATTATTGATTAATCCCATTTTGTGGATTGGTCATGTCGGGCATTGTAATTGAACAAATCCCCTTTTGTGGATTGGTCAAACCTTAATTGTAATATGCAAATTAAGAAGTCGGCCCCCAGGAAAATTAAAGTGGTTCTAACCACCCAGAAAGACAAGTTGGCCCTGCTAGTGAAGAGACACCTCCTTTCAACACTTGCTAGTTTTTATAAATAAAGGAAGCCAACCACTCATTTGTTCACTCACTTATCTCACTTATCTAGTGCACAAGTATTGAAGGAAGTTGCAGTTACCAATTTCCAGAAGAAGGAAGAGAGATAGGCTCATTGCTTGGGAGAGGATATTCTTTAGTGTTTGGTTTATTGTCTTGACATTGAATTGGCTATGGTACTTGGTTATTGAATCTATATTAAAGAAGTTTTGCTGGGTTTTCTTCTCCTTGAGGGTTTCCCAGGATAAATGCTTGTGTACTCTTGTGATTGTGTTTCTCTCAGTGATCCTATCTATGTTATGGTTATCTAGTAAATTAAAAAGAAACCTAATAATAGCTTAAACCTTAACAGTCCAAGGTCTAAACAATCATTCTTTTCATCATGTTTTTGTTGCGCGCAAGAAGTCTAATATAAAAAAAAACTTACATTACAGTATAATTTCAGTGCGTGCAACGAGTCTATTTACTTAGCTAGTCATCCATCAAGTTTAAATTTGTGGCACAAGTATCTAAAAACTTAATCATTAATATTCAATGTGCAATCGTCAACTATCAACTAAAGATCTAAAGGGGTTATATCTAGCTAATAGCAATGGCCAAATGAAGTAACAAGAAGATAGGTTTTAATACCAACCCTTCCATATTTAATTACAAGTCACATTCTACACATGAATATTATTCAATTAATCTAAGATAAAATAAAATTTGAATGAAAGGTACTCAACCCTTATCCTACAAATGAATATTATTATAATATCCATATTATTCGATTATCTAAATATGGAAATACCAATTAAATGGAAATAACAATCATTCTAATATCCATATTATTCTAATAATTAACTGAACTTACTCTCAGTTCACAAGTAATTATTTTCAATTATCTAAATAATAGAAATAAAAATTAAACGAAAATAACAATTATTCTAATATCCATATTATTCAATTATTTAAATAACGAAAATAACAATTAAATGGAATATAACAATTATTCTAATATCCATATTATTCAATTATTTAAATAATGGAAATAACAATTAAATGGAATATAACAATTATTCTGGTATCCATATTATTCTAGTAATTAACTAAACTTACTCTCAGTTCATACGTAAATATTTTCAATTATCTAAATGATTAATTGAACCTATGTTGAGTGGGTAGATTCCCGCCCATGCATAGATAATAGAAGAAAACTCATGGACATCATTAATAAATTTTTGAGGGACAATTATGAAACATTGGGTGAAAAGCATGTGATTGTTGAGGTAAAAGGTGATGCTCAGAGAATAAAAAAAAGCGCAGACTAATCAAACCAACTCAGAAAAATTATGGTGGAAGAAGCTAGGCGAAATGTGCAACGGAAGAAAAATGCCAAGTTTTGATCAATTTTTGAGGGCAACCGAAAAATGTAGAGTAAAGGAAGCTAAGACGCTGGGAACATGAGTGAGGGCACAGGGGTGACATGGTAGTTATTATTTTTAAAGATTTCCTCCTCTATCCAATTTCCAACTCTATTGTGTGGTCAAGGCCTCTTTCTAAGGGATCAAACAAATATGCTATGTGATATAAATCAACGAATAAAAATCTATAAATCTACGATGTTGGGTGTAGACATTAAATCTTTTTTGTTGTCTGGTGCGTATTGACTGACTGAAGTGTAGTGCAGACCTGAATGTGGTAAAGATAATGTGGGGCATAATAAATGAGTTGTATCGATATTCCAAACATAGAAGCAAGCGCGAATGTGGATTGAAAGTGTAATGCGGACTAGGTATCTGGATAACACCCTTCTTTCTTTTGTGGAAGGTAAGTTTTTCATCCAACAAAGGGATTAATGACTTCTCACAGGTGCCATCATAAGATCGCGCAGTGGTTCCAAGAAGGTGTCTTCCATCGGTTCCAAAGATAGGAGAATACATTGGTACAAAGAAGGACAAAATAAACCATCGTTGGGTAGGTGTAAATCCATCAATCACAATGAAAACAAATTAAATGCAAAGGTAATCCATATGTAAATCATTGGGTAGAAGGATGTAGAATTGTTGAGCAATGTATAAAATTTCGCTGTGTAAAGAAGGAAAACATTATTGAGTTTTATGGGAACTAAACCATTGTAAAAAGGGATAAATGCAACAAAGACCAAGGATTAACTTACTTACACAATTTTATGGAACAACACAAACCAATACCATTTAAATTTCAGAGTTTGGGTTTCGTCGAGGGAAAGAGAATCAATATGCAAGGTGAAAGCATAAGGTTGGGATATTTTCTCATAGAGAAACACATAATATAAATGATGGGATCACCGCAACTACATAATTAATTTAAATCCCAATAAATTAAACCTTCAGTAGAATTACCCCAATAATACTTATAAAATAGAACTAAACTACATTTTAATTTGAATATTAATGAGTTCAAACTCAATTTAGGATTACCTAAACTGAAGGCAAAGAATCTGATGTTGTTATTCCATGCTTGCGCTCCCTCCTATTTAGCGCTTGCTAACTGTCGAGACTTCACTGGTACCTCCCAGCCAATGCTAGGGGTACTCTTCTTCCACCTTATCCCCCCGAGCCGCAAAGGGGCCACACAAAAACACAACCAGAAAAATCTAGCTCCCAACTCGCCTCACAATGTTGAGCTACCACTCTCTTTCTCGAGTTGGGTATCCCAACTCTCACAAGTAAAATTAGTCAAGGAAATTTTGACAGCATAACTTTACTGATACTAGTCATGATCCATTCCTTCTCTCAACCATTTCTTTTATAGAATTTTTATTAGTGACCACTTGCCATTTGCACATTTAATTCATTTTTAAAAAAATAATTAGGAATTACTCTCCCCCGTACACTTGTCACCCGTTCCCTTAGTTGCACCAAAAATTCACCATTTCTTTTAATTAAATGTCAATTTCCCTCACCCATCCTCAAAGCACTCCTAAAATTACTCCTAGTTGTCCCTTTATTCCCTATATTTCCCTTTTAATGACTGGCGCCTTTCTAAAACTTAGCTGTGTTAAATTTAGGAAAGTTCTTGATTTAGACTAGACTAGATGCCTTTTTATGCTTCCACACTCGTTTTACATTTATTTCCCTTCTTATGTTAGTTTCACATTTGGTATTTTTGCACACATTTATATAATTAAATATTTAGTTATAATTTTTTACTCTTTCAATTCCTAACTTGATTTTTCTTCATCCCCCACCATTTATTAAATTTATAATTTAACTTTTACTCTTCTTACCCACTTTAGACTTAGGTTCAAAATTTTAAACTAGGCTTAGAATATTTAAGGGGATTTTATAATTAATAATAATTACTCATTTAATAATTATTTTAAGTCTGACAATGTCAAAAGAAATTTTTTTTCCTAGGCACCTAGGTTCATTGACTCACCTTTATTAAAAATCGCAACGTGCCCTTCAAGACGCACTCTGTGCTCCAAGGGTGTCACTCGCCTTTATTCAATTTTTATTTATGTGACGTGCCCTTTAAGACACATTACGTTCTCCAAGGGTGCCACTCACCTTTGACTGGTTTTGGTAGTTTTCCAACCCATGGAGTCAATACTCTATTAGGAGACCTTGTGAGAGACTAAGGGCCTCTAAGGAATAAGGACCCTCCCTTATTGCGCACCCCTTAGAATATTTGTTAGTGACTGTCTCAGTCTTCCATCATGACATCATGGATATATCGAATTGGGTAATCATTAACCTACCATTCGAGCCACGACGAGAGTGCTAGTAGACTGTGGCAGGGTTGTTGCCACACCTCTCCCTCAATATCTGGTTGTTGTGCATGGCCCCTTTACTCCTTATGTGAGTTTGATTAGAAAGAAATCGTTAGCCTGCATCCATCGATGAAACACTATCAATGATTCATAAACAACATCATAATATACCAGATCATATGTCACATATGCATAAAATAAAAATATCCAATACCAATACAGTCCATTCCCTGACTCGGTCCAGATTCCAAGTAGGTCCATTGATGTCAGTGGCATCCTCATTTGTCAAGTGTCCTACACACTCAGGGGAAACTAGTCAATAACATCTATCAATACAAAGATATCAAATAACATAACATCATAATCCGTCAATCATATCTGAATATCCATAAGAGAAACAATATCCATGTTTTATAATCGGATCACTTGCATGCAAGTGTCCTCAAAGAATAAGTCAACAACATGTGCTCGCAAGAGAAAGATGTTACATACACCCCCTCTTGTTTTAAACTTCATCCTGAAGTTTCACAATATATAAATACAGTAAGGAAATCATCTGACAAGATCTAAGTGTCTAAATATCAAACAAAAATGGAAACTATTGGTGCACATCATATGCGACCTCCCAGGTAGTTGAGTGTGGACTATAATTGTCCCACTGGACCTTGACCTAATCGACTGTTCAAATTCGTAGCTGTCGAATGTGATGGTCCATAATGCAAATTGTCTCCGTTGTGAGTGCACACTCGCCCGACACCTGCAAGGAACTCATGTGAATCACATGCATAGGATCACTAACATAATGTCTCAAAATAGAAATGTGAAAAACATTGTGCATACACCTCAAATAATTAGGCAAGTCTAGTCGATATGCCACAAGACCTTTCTTTTCCACAACTTTGAAAGGTCCCACAAACCTATGAGAGATTTTAGCACCCTTTCCAAACTTGATCGAACTCTTGTGCAGTTTCACCCACAAGAAGACTCGATCACCAACTTCATAACTACGGTCAACGTGATGCGCATCGACATAACTCTTTTTACGATCCTGTGCTTCTTTGATCCTTTGTCTTATTGTTTGCATTTGTTCTTCCATTTCTTGGATCAATTATGGTCCTACCAAGACCCTATCCTCAAGTCGATCCCATCTCAAAGGCATCTGACATGGTCGCCTGTAAAGAAACTCAAATGGTGTCATCTGAATGGTGTTGTGATAGTTGTTGTTGTATGGAAACTCTACCAGTGGAAAGAGATCCTCCTAACAATTATGTTGGTCCATCACGTACATACACAACATATCTTCCAATATTTGGTTCTTTTTTTATGTCTTCCTGTTTGTCTTCGGGTGATATGCAGTACTAAAGTTCATTTGGGTTTCCAAGGCCTCTTGGAAACTGTTCCAAAATCATCCTGTAAACACTGATCCTCGATCATATATGATCCTCTTAGGCATGCCATGCAATCTCACTATCTCACTGATAAAATCTCTAGCTATGTCTGGCACCTGATACGTCATACACACAGGGATAAAATTTTCACTCTTCGTGAGAGTGTCAACTACCATGAAAATAGAGTCATGCCTCCTTGCCGTCAGTGGAAATCCCACAATGAAGTCCATCAAAATGACCTCTCATTTCGATTCCAGGATAGCGTGTAGCTATAGTAATCCTGCCAGATGTCGATGTTCATCCTTCACTTGTTGACATTCTAGACATCTATCCACGTAGTTGACTATGTCTGCCTTCATTCCTTTCCGGAAGAATATGGGTTTAAGGTCTTCCCTCATCTTCATGAGTCCTGGATGAGCCATGCACACTACTCTATGAGATTTGTTTAATATCAAACTTCTCAACTCATCGTTAGGCTATACGTAAATCCGATTATTATACCTCATTAATCCATCGTTTTCCACATAAATCCATAAAATTTTGGTACCAACATGGTGTCTTGTCCGATATTTTCCTTAACCTCTTTATACCAGTAATCGTTGCGCTATATATTTAGAATATTTTCAAGAAGATTTGTTTAGAGAGGTATCATCAAAAATATGCGTGTTCTCCGACTCAACGCATCTGCCACTTTTTTCATTATTCCTTTTATGTAGGTAATCTCAAAATCATACTCACTAAGCAATTGTAACCAACAACTTTGTTGCGCATTCAAGTCACTTTGCGTAAAAATGTGCTGCAATCCACAGTGGTATGTCTTTAGTTCAAATTTCCATCCAATCAGGTAGTGTCTCCACACTCTCAGGGCATACACAATGGCCAATAACTCCAAATCATACATCACGTAGTTCTCCTCATGCTTTCTTAACTTCTTTGAGATGTAAGCGACCACTCGATCATATTGCATCAAGACTTCGCCTAATCCTTCCTCCGATGCATATGTGCATACCAAGAAGTCCTTGTCCATGTTAGGGAATTTTGGTATCGACGTTGTCATCAAAAGCTCCTTGAGCCTTCAAAATTCTTCCATGCATTTCTCGGTCCATACAAAGTTCTTGTTTTTCTTTTGCAATTTCGTAATCGTATTTTCTATCTTCAAAAAACCTTCGACGAACCATCGATAATATCCAGCTAAACCCATGAAGCTATGTACTTCTAGTACGTTTGTCAGTGCAGGCCATTCCATAATATCCTCTACCTTCACTGGAACCACAACGATACCTTCGTCAGAGATAACATGCCCTAAATAATGGATCATTGATTGATAAAAAGAGCATTTCAATAATTTCCTGTATAATTTTTTTCTCTTGTAAACACTGTAGTACCAAGCACAAATGTTCATCATGTTCTTCCATAGTCCAAGAATATATCAAAATGTCCTCAATGAATACTTGAACAAACTTGTCCAAGTATTCGCCGAACACCCCATTCATCAAAATCATGAATATCCCTGGGGAGTTTTTCAATTCAAATGGTAAAACGATAAACTCATAATGCCCAAAACTCATCTTGAATGTGGTCTTAGGAATGTATTCCTTCTTGATCTATAACTGATGATATCCTGATCTCAATTCAATCTTTGAAAACACTGTCACACCTTTCATTTGATTAAACAAATCGTATATTCTTGGCAACAAATACTGGTTCTTGATCGTTGCCTTGTTCAATTGGCAATAGTCAAGGCAGAGTCTCCACGATCCATCCTTCTTCTGTATGAAAATGACAGGCACACCCCAAGGTGACACACTTGGAAGTATAAGTTTTAGGTCCAACAACTTCTTCGGTTTCATTTTCAACTCCTATAACTCAGGGGTTGACATAGGATAAGGCGTTCTTTCTATCGGTTCAATTCCAAGTTTCAGGTCGATGGTAAATTCCAATTCCCTCATGGGCGGAAAAACTGGTAACTTCTCTAGGAATACATCCGAAAAATCTTGTACTACCTAAAGGTTTTCTAGTCCTTACTCCACGCCCTTTTTGTTCAACGCTAATATTTCATATAGCTTGCATCCCTTGTGCATACTCTTCTGTAGCTTTAGGGAAGAGATGAACCTTAGGGAAACTCCCTAGTTTCTTCCTACAATCACTTGTCTATGCCCCTCATCATCGATCAAACTCAACCATTTTGTCTTACAGTTGAGTATCGCATCATGCGATTCCAACCAGTCCATACCGATCACGACGTCATAAGATCCTAAGATTGTGATGTACAGGTTGGCCTTCGTGACAAAATATCCTAGGTTAAGGCTACAGTCCATAGCATTTCCTCCAACCCTCTGCTTGGCTCCCAGAGTTATTTCCATGTAGCTAAACTTGTCTTGTTTGACTGCCTTTACCTTAATTCTCTTTAGTGTTTCACTAGAAATAAATCTCTCTGTAGCATCTGGATCTATAAAAATACTAAAGGCCTGGTCAACGATGGTACCTGGCATCTCGAGCATAGTATATTGGTGTTGGGCTTGGCGGTTATTCATTGTTGCATCAATCTGGCAGGCCTTGCCCAAATATTCTATTGTAGTATGTCCAACTGACCTGACTGCTCTGTCCCTCTCAACCAGACAATCATGCTGGTAATGTGGCTCTCCACATGTCCATCATCTAGTCTTCGGTCCAAAACTTCTGGTCCCTAAAGTAGAATCTGATGGCCCACCAACCGAGAACCCTGGTATGTTATGTTGAACATGCCTGAACTGTTTTTGATGAAGATGATGTTGCTACTAGTGTTGTGGTCCTCTATAGGGAGTTTGCTGTTGAGGCATGGATCGCTTTGGTGTCATGAACGTGGATCCTCTTGGAGTGCCTCGATACCCTGATAGATGTCTAGTTGGTGTCTGCTGCTGATGCGCACTAGATGTCACCTATCCCGTCTATCTTGTAGGAGTCCTTCTCTGGACCCCACCGATCAACTCTTCCTCAAATATGAGGGTCTTCTGGACAACATCGTGCAATGTTTGAGGAATTAGTATCCTAAATTTCACACGAATTATAATGTTAAATTTGAACAAAAAATTGTTGACCTTGAGCTTCTCGGTGTTTAGATGTGGAGCATACCTAAGAAGCTCCATGAAACGAGCCTCATACTTGGGCACTATATGACCACCCTATCATAAGGCGTTGAACTCATTGAGCTAGCGCTCAATGAATTCCTCAAAAAAATACCTCTCTTGGTACTGCTCCTCGAACAATTCTCATGTCACATCTTTGACATCCATGTTCAATTGTGGAAGGAACGTCTTCCACCATAGAAGAGATCTCCCCTTTAGCTGAAAGAACACCATGCATACTTTCATGTTGGAGGTGTAGTCGCGAAGTGAGAAGCACATCACCATGTTATCCAACCATGCCTCGGTGGTTGCACCATTCATGGCACCCAAGAACTCAGAAAACTTGACCTTCTTGAGTTCTTGGTGAACGCTACCAGTATTGACTGGGGTGCGTGGTGGACCCTCAAGGGGTACCGATGCCCTGGTCTCATCTCTATATTGGTGGCTAATCAAGGTATGTCCATGATCCTCATCTCTTAGTTCATTCAATAAGCTAGATCTAGGGAAAGTGTATTATTCTGTCCTGTTTTGTTCTAGATACCAGGTGGATCTAGGGAGGTCGGTTTGTGTCCGCACTCACGGACTTATCCTATAACAAAATTGGCGACTCCATAGTGGAAGGCGTAATTATCCCCAATCACAGTGGAGGGCGTAATTATCCCCAATCATTAATCAAGTGTTCATACAGTGGAAGGCATAATTATCCCCAATCACAGGGTTGAACCTGCTTTGATACCATGTGTAATGACCCTCATTTATGCCTAAGAAAAAGCAAAGCACAAAAGTAATTTTTTATTTTGCATTAAGAAATTAACATCAACACATTATCACAACAACGCCTAATCAACAACATCATAAGTAAAAGAAATACCAACTACTCATCATGGAAATCACTAACGACGCATTCAATGCATCAACGAAGGATAGCGACATAGAGACATAAATAACATAGCAGATCAACACATCAGAATCAACTTGAACAATTTACAACAACATATAATAAGATAATGAATATAAAATGACTACCTGCCCGACCTACCCTGCAAGGTTAGGACCTCTAGGACACATAAGCAACGCTCAAGACCATGTTCCAATTGATTTTAACCATTTAAGGTCTTAGGGTTGGCGACTGTTTTGAGGAACAAGGAGGTGTCTACATCCCACTAACAAACAGATCCAATAATGAACTAGATCAATCTATCAATCCTATTCATCAATTAATCATGGCGCAAGGGTAATCAATATCTTTATCAATCATACATCAACAATTAAATATTCGATGCATGTGAGAGTAAACAATTCTAGAACCATCACATGTCAACTTAAGTAAAAGCACAAAAGAAAGATAGTCACTAAATCAATCATATATCTAATAAATTCATGACACCAAATTAGTTAACATTTAAATTCAAGGTGCAAAGGAATAATGACAAAGAAATCACACACCCACTTAAATTAAGGCGTGCAAGTAAATTTTATTACTAAACTAATCATGCATCACCATTAATGAAATGCGCTCGAGTAATCAAAGCTAAAACATTGTACATCCATCATTATTCCTATGAGCAAGAAATCCAAATATTAAATCACAACATAATCAATGGCGCAAGGTAAATATTCATTAAATTTTTATGGCGCCAAAGTAACTACACACATGTCCATCGACACCTAGCTATATATATCATGACGCATGTATTTATGAATTAAATTAAGGCATAGACGAAATAATCAATCAATCCATCTGGTATCAACATTAATTCAGTGGCACGAGAGAACCCATTGCTTAGTCATTACACATCAACAAATTTTCATAGTGCAAGAAGTCCAAGGTCTAAACAATCATTCTTTTCATCATGCTTTCGTTGCATGCAAGAAGTCTAATATAAAAACAACTTACATTACAATATAATTTCAATGCGCATAAGGATTCTATTTACTTAGTTAGTCATCCATCAAGTTTAAATTTGTGGTGCAAGTATCTAAAAACTTAATCATTAATATCCAATGTGAAATTGTCAACTATCAACTAAACATCTATAAGGGTTATATCTAGCTAATACTAATGTTTACATAGCAATGGCCAAATGAAGTAACCAAAAGGTAGGTTTTAATACCAACCCTTCCATATTTAATTACGAATCACATTCTACACATGAATATTATTCAATTAATCTAAGATAAAATAAAATATGAATGAAAGGTACTCAACTCTTATCCTACAAATGAATATTATTCTAATATCCATATTATTCTAATAATTAACAGAACTTACTCTCAGTTCATAAGTAATCATTTTCAATTATCTAAATAATGGAAATAACAATTATTCTAATATCCATATTATTTAATTATTTAAATAATGGAAATAACATTTAAATGGAATATAACAATTATTCGAATATCCATATTATTCAATTATTTAAATAATGGAAATAAAAATTAAATGGAATATAACAATTATTCTGATATCCATATTATTCTAGTAATTAAATGAACTTACTCTCAGTTCATAAGTAAATATTTTCAATTATCTAAATGATTAACTGAACCTATGTCGAGTGGGTAGATTCCCACCCATGCAGAGATAACACAGGAAAACGCAGGGACATCATTAATAAATTTTCGAGGGACAATTATGAAACACTGGTTGAAAAGCATGTGATTGTTGAGGTAAAAGGTGATGCTCAGAGAATAAAAAAAAAGAAAATGCTAATCAAACCAAATCAGAAAAATTATGGTGGAAGAAGCTGGGTGAAATGTGCAATGAAAGAAAAATGCCAAGTTCTGATCAATCGTTGAGGGCAACCCAAAAACACAGAGTAAATGAAGCTAAGACTCTGGGCACATGAGTGAGGGCGCATGAGTGTCATGGTAGATATTGTGTTTAAAGGCTTCCTCCTCTATCCAATGTCCAACCCTATTGTGTGGTCAAGGCCTCTTGCTAAGGGATCAAACAAATATGCTATGTGGTATAAATAAACGAATAAAATATTTAAATATACATTGTTGGGTGTAGACATTAAAGCTTTTCTGTTGGCTGGTGTGTATTGACTGAATGAAGTGCAGTGCATACCTAAATGTGATAAAGATAATGCCGGGTGTAATAAATGAGTGGTAGTGATATTCCAAACATGGAAGCAAGAGATAATGCAGATTGAAAGTGTAATGCAGACTGTGTATATAGATAATGCCCTTCTTTCTTTCGTTGCAGGTAAGTTTTTCAACCTGCAATCTATATATATATATATATATATATATATATATATATATATATATATCCAACAAAGGTCTTAACGAATTTTGACAGGTGCCATCATAAGATCACGCGGCAGTTACAAGAAGGCATCTTCCATCGGTTCCAAAGACAAAATAATACATTTGTTCAAAGAAGGAAAAAATAAACCATCGCTAGGTAGGTGTAAATCCATCAATCACAATGAAAATAAATTAAACGCAGAGGTAATCCATAGGAAAATTGCTCGGTAGAAGGGAGTAGAATTGTTGAGCAATGCATAAAATTTCACTGTGTAAAGAAGGCAAGAATTACTGGGTTTTATGGGAACTATACCACTGTAAAAAGGGAGAAATGCAACACAAACCAAGGATTAAATTACTTGCAAAATTTTATGGAACAACGTGAACTAGTACCATTTAGATTTCAGAGTTTGTCTTTCGCCAGGGGAAAGCGAATCAATACGCAAGGTGAAAGCATAAGGCTGGGAGATTTTCTCATAGAGAAATGCATAATATAAATGATGTGATCACCACAACTACATAATTAATTTAAATCTCAATAAATTAAAACTTCAATAGAATTACCCCAACAATACTTATACAATAGAAATAAACTACATTTTAATTTAAATATTAATGAGTTCAAACTCAGTTTAGGATTACCGTAACCGAAGGTGAAGAATCTGATGTTGATATTCCACGCTTGCTCTGCTTCCTATCTCTCACTTTCTAATCGCCAAGACTTCACCGATACCTCCCAACCAATGCTAGGGGTACTCTTCTTCCCCGTTATCCCCCCAAGATGCAAAGGGGCCATGCAAAAACACAACCGGAAAAATATAACTCCCATCTCGCCTCACAAGTTCGAGCTACCACTCTCTTTCTCAAGCTGGGTATCCCAACTATCACAAGTAAAATCAATCAAGAAAATTTTGATAGAATAAATTTACTCATACCAGTCATGATCCATTCCTCTTCTCAGCCATTTCTTTTATATAATTTTTCTTAGTGACCACTTACTATTTGCACATTTAATTCATTTTTTTTAAATTAATTAGGAATTACTCTCCCCCATACACTTATCACTTGTTCCCTTAGTTGCACAAAAAATTCACCATTTAATTTAATTAAATGTCAATTTCCTTCACCCATTCTAAAAGCGCTCCTAAAATTACTCCTAGTTGTCCCTTTATTCCCTCTATTTCCCTTTTAATGACTGACGCCTTTCTAAAAATTAGCTGTGTTAAATTTAGGAAAGTTCTTTAGTTATACTAGACTAGATATCTTTCTATGCTTCCACACTCTTTTTACATTTATTTCCCTTCTTATCTTAGTTTCCAATTTGGTATTTTTTCACACATTTATATAATTAAATCCTTAGTTATAAATTTTTACTCCTTCAATTCCTAACTTGATTTTTCTTCATCCCCCACCATTGATTAAATTTATTATTTAACTTTTATTTTTCTTACCCACTTTAGACTTAGGCTCAAATTTTTAAACTAGGATTATAATTTTTAAGGGGATTTTATAATTAATAATAATTAATCATTTAATAATTATTTTAAGTCCGACAATGTCAAAACAAAAATTGTTTTCTAGGCACCTAGGTTCATTGACTCACCTTTATTAAAAATCATGACGTGCCCTTCAAGATGCACTTTGTTATCACACTAAATTGCCTCGGGTCTGTTAATTTGTTTTCAATCTTTTTTCAAGCCTTAGATTTTAATTTTTCTTTTAAAGTTTCATCCCTTTAAATTTTTATGATTGGTAGGACCCCTTGGATGATTAAAGTTTTGAGTCTTAGCTCTAATTTGATCCTCAAATTGATTTTTGATCCTTGAACCATTTCTAGCTCATGTTTTATTTGGTTCCCCTTCATGACTTGTCCCTAGGTCGATCCCTACCATTACTAAACTGACGTGACACACCTTCCTCCTCACTCATGATCTCATAGGCATGCCTCCTTGTCCTTGCTTACCTATCCTATCACGTTTTGAAGTGGAAGCGTTGCCTACTCATCAGGCAGTTTCGTAGTGCCTATCACGTTCATTATAACTCCACCTCGAGTCATGATTTCCACGATTGATGTCATGCCCCTTGTTTTCAGTGCCATAAGTCGGTTAAATATGCCTTCAAAGCTCTTGCATTTATGAGCTTTGGTAACGGTTTATAATTTGAAATACTCAACAGTGTTGCACTGCACAAATTCATAAGTTTTGATCAGACGACCACATGTGAACCAAATCCGATGCTGAGAAAGATTCCAGGGCCAAGGTTTTCTCAAAGTTCATCCTAAGATTGCATTGAAGATCTCAATAGGTGTCTATTGCATAGGTATACCATGTTACCTCCTTGCGTATTAATTTTTACGGGAAATTTGTGCTCGGTTTTTCATTTTGCTAAGCTTGCACAATAGTAAGGGATCCATATTTTCATGGTAACCTTGTTTTTCTCCTCTTCGGACTTGCAAATTTCTTTGCCTGTATATATGGTCTGATCATTGTTGTTTTCTTTAACCATTGAAGTCGCAAGCCTGTAAATAGCCTATCCTTTGTGTATGCATTGCGCTACCTAGAGGCACTGCTCAAACCAACTTTGTTTCCTTGATTCCTTTCACCTTGGGGTTTGGCATTTCACTCAATTGCAGAGGGCCAAATTCAGACTACCTCCTCACTATTTACACTCCAGAATACCTCTACAAGCCTAAGGGTTTAATTCCTAAAAATTCTAGCTTGGCTTACTAGCACCGGTCTGTCTAAAAGAGTTAGCCTTATCTATTTGAAGCCCTATTCAAATCCTTCCTGGTCATTACCATCCCTTAAAATTCTTAAAATCCCTCATTTTGAGCCATGGAGACTCCTCAATCAAGGAAGACAAACAAAGGTGGCAAGGTGGTCAAAACAAAACCGGTGGACATGCATCTTTTTGATACAAAACCCATAGAAAGAGAGGCCTTTCAAAGAGTAGGGTGACTCTCTTTCTGTTAGAACATGCAGAGAGGCCATCCAGGGGTAGAAAGACAGTTTGCACTACAGTTTGATGGTAAGAAAACTAAGGTTGGGGATTTGGAGTTTGAAGTGATTGAAACCTCTATCTCAGCTGCAACAGGGATCCCCATTACATGTGAAAGGTGGTTCAAAGCCATGGCTTTGAGTTCAGCTTATGCAAGAGATCTTTTTAAACTTGAACATCAAGCCAATGAATTGTCCAAAAGTATGCCAAGGAGTCAATTGATTGAACAATTTGACAGATTACTGAAGATCATACAAAGATATTTTACTTGCGAAGGGAGATTCAACACCTTAAATGTTAAGGTCCTAACCCGCACATAGGTAGATCAATGTATTCGGATGTAATAAAGGTCAATATTAATAAGGCCTTTCAATAAAATAGAATAAGGCAAATGTAAGAAGACCTAATA
>JZKD02S1084003.1:119559-152882 GCA_000966675.3 Picea glauca | reverse complement strand
ACCCATTTATGAAAAAGAAATGTTGGCGATTCTGCATGCCATTGAGTTGTGGCGTCCGTATCTCTTGGGGCAACGCTTCCAAATTAAGACAGACCATCAAAGCCTCAAGTACTTTATGGAACAACACATTTCATCCCAGGAACAACAAAAATGGGTGACTAAGCTCTTTGGATATGATTATGAGATCATTTACAAGAAGGGCAAAGACAATGTCGTGGCGGATGCACTGTCCCAAAAATATGAAGACGAAGGATCTCTTTTTTCTCTTTCCTTCATTGTACCTGATTGGATCCAAGCTGTGCGCCAGGAATGGCTTCAAGATCCCAAAAGTTCTCATATGATCCAACAACTACAGAACAAGGCTCCGACTCCCCTAGGATACTCTTGGCTCCAGGATGAGCTTCGATACAAAGGTCGATTGTATTTAAGTAAACAATCCAAGCTCAAATCCACTGTGCTTTCTAAGCTTCA
The DNA here is from genome assembly GCA_000966675.3 of Picea glauca. Classification (NCBI taxonomy): domain Eukaryota; kingdom Viridiplantae; phylum Streptophyta; class Pinopsida; order Pinales; family Pinaceae; genus Picea; species Picea glauca. Next base: position 152,411 of record JZKD02S1084003.1, on the reverse strand, counting down.
TGCTACACCCACAACAGGGCACTCAGGGTTCACCAAAACATATGACCGAGTCAAATGCTCTTTTTTCTGGGATGGTATGAAACAGGACATCCGTAAGTTTGCCACTGAATGTGAGGTGTGTCAACACAACAAGGGAGAAACAGTCAAATCTCTAGGCACCCTCCAACCGCTTCTGATTCCCCCTGCTATTTGGAAGGATATCTCTATGGAATTTATTACAGGCTTACCCAAATCGGGGAATAAATCAGTCATAATGGTGGTGGCGGATCGCCTCTCCAAGTATGTTGATTTTTGCACTCTTTCCCACCCATTTACTGCATCCACGGTGGCTCAAATTTTCATGGACCAGGTCTTCAAGCTGCATGGCATGCCGCACTCTATTGTTTCTGATCGAGACCCAACTTTCACACACAATTTTTGGCAAGAATTGTTTAAGCTACAAGGTACACAATTGCATCTCAGCTCAGCTTATCATCCCCAAATGGATGGTCAAACGGAAGTTGTCAACAAGTGTTTGGAAACATATCTGAGGTGCTTTGACTCTGAAAAAAAACACCAGTGGGCTCAATGGTTACCCCTCGTCGAATGGTGGTACAACACCACATACCATAAAACCACTCGCATGGCTCCCTTTGAAGCAGTATATGGATAGAAGCCACCTTCATTTCTCTCATACTTACCAGGTACCTCGAAGGTCCAGGCGGTTGACCAAACACTTACAGTTCGAGAAGACATCCTTCATACCCTTAAAGAGAACTTAGTCATGGCACATAATAGAATGAAGCAGCAAGCAGATCAAGGTCGCTCTGAACGTCAATTTGCAAAAGGGGATCAAGTGTTTCTGAGACTGCAACCATATAAGAAAACTTCCCTCAAGGCTGAGCAATGTCAGAAGCTAGCACCCAAATTCTATGGCCCTTACACAGTTCTCAAGCATGTGGGACAAGTCGCATATGAGTTAGCTCTACCCAGTCAGTCGAAGCTACATCCTGTTTTTCATGTTTCATGATTGAAGAAGGTGATTGGAACCAGGTGCCAAATTCAAACCAACCTTCCAGAGTTAGCTGAAGAAGGCTCCATTTGGCTACAGCTAGAAGTAGTTTTGGACCAGTTTGAGTGTTTCCTGCGTCAAAGAACCATCAAGGAAGTGCTAGTACAGTGGAAAGACATGACTCCAGCAGATGCCACTTGGGAGCCAACTACCATTCTACAGCAGTTTCCACATCTCAAGCCTTAAGGACAAGGCTGTTTTTAAGGGGGTAGACATGTTAAGGTACTAACCCACACATAGGTAGATCAATGTATTTAGATGTAATAAAGGTCAATATTAATAAGGCCTTTCAATAAAATAAAATAAAGTGGATGTAAGAAGACCTAATAGAAGCTTCTGCTTCTAGAAGGATCTTCCTCTAGATGCTTCTCTTAATAGACATATTTAGTATAAATAAGAGGCGAGGGTATGAGAACCCTAGCTTGGAGATTGTTGTAACAGAGCGCTTGTCGACTGGAGGTTTCCCCCTCGAAGAGGCCTGTGAACATTGCTATCTGAATTAAAGTTCTATTTCTATTGCTATTTTGTATATCATTTCTGTGTATTGTGAAGATTATGCTGGATATTTTACTGTTATTATGTCATTTCTAGCATTTCATTTCTGTTCTGCATATTTTATATATCTGGTATCTTGCATTGTACCGGTACCATATAAGGTTGTTTCCCTTGATTAAAACAATTTTATCATCATGGAAAACCACAAATTACTCTGCACATGTTCAAGTATTGAAGGCGCTGCATTTTTGTGATGCTACCCAAACCTACACACAGACGCAGCGAAAGTGGCGCTACCTAATATTTTATAGAAGGAAAATAATTGGCACACAGGCACAACACAGAGGCGCTACCAAATATTTCACAGAGGGTAAATGTTTTCACACAGGCACAAGACAAGGGCGCTACCTACAGGAGCTACCTACAGGTGCTACCCAATATTGCACAAAGAGCATAGTTTGTACACATATGCATCATAGTGACGCTACCTTTTCTCCTTGTAGTGCTCTACCTAGATTGGCTACCCAAAGAAGTTGTCAATAAAGACCAAGGATCTAGGAGGACCAAGCTAACAACTTTTGGATAAGTTTATGATGAAGAAGGATGGAGAAGCAACAACTGGCATCATGAAGAAAACCACATGCTTTCAAAGACACATGGAAAATAGGGAGTTGCTCAACAAAAGGGAATCAAATTAGTTTGAAATTCAATTGGATTAGTCACCAACATTTTCCTGTTTTATAGCATAGGTGGTTAGATAAGTTGTTAGATCAAATAAATGTTTATATTTTTTCAAGGGAAGGGGGGCAGCTCGTACCTCCAACTGTTGCCTCCCTTTTGTTATAAATAGATAGATCATTTTCTTTAGTAAGTTCGGATGGTTGAGCAAGGCTCCCTTATACTGTAATATTTTGACGAAGTAACTGTGATCTAGTGATGTACTGGACTTAAGAATTTTTGACTAATAGAAATAAACTTCTCTTCCATTCTGTTTTCTTCTGATTCTAAATGTTCAAGCTTTGAATGATTCACATGAATAAATGTGGTGATGTTATGATGGATGTTTGATCATTATGTTATCATGATGTTTATTTAGCTTCTTAGTTTCTCAGTTCAAGAAGATCTTGTGTTAAGAAACTTTCCTCCTTAGGATTTTGTGGACCTGATGTTTACAACATCCCCTACACTTCTCTCATCCAAGTCTTCCTTCTACTCCTACTTACTACCAAACCACTGATTGAAGTTATCCAAGACCTTAATTGTTGGTGCATGCTAGCCCTGCTATCCGAGTTAGAAAATTATCACTTGAGTCCTTTTCCATTTGACCCTTTAAACACCCTTACATTCACTTACAACTTGATGGGTATGGGGCTTGCCTTCCATTCAATCTGAAGGTGATTCCTAGTGCTAACATTCTTGGTGCCATTGTCGGGGAACAATTTGAAGACTTTTCCTTGGGATTAAAATGACACAAATTCTAGTTTTAAAGGTGCATTAGAACTATATATTCCGAAGATTGCATACTACACTCGGTGATTCCATTTTTTTGGCTCTGGAACCTAAAGGTAGACATATGAGATCAAATCCATAGCTACCTTTGGTACCACCTAAGGCTGACCCAGAGAAGATAATCAAGAATGGAAAAGCTTCTCAATTTTTTTTTTCTACTGCTACTACAAGTGTTTCTGGTCAGTTGCCCGATTCTACTCTTGATACTCCAGCTGTTTTATCAAGTAAGATTCCTTTATATTTTGCTAAAGTATCTAAAAAGCTTGATTTTGAAGAGTTTCCTATTGAATACTCTTCCTTTGAAACTGAATTGAAAGAAGAAAACATTGATATTTTCTCTTCCCTTGATATTGAGAAGTGTTTCAGTCTTGATAGTTTTGAAGATTTCCCTACTTTAGGTTTTGCTACACCTCTTTGTGTTAAAAAATTTGCTGCCAAAGAAGTAGGAACTTCATCTCCCTCTCAGACCTTACCATCCTCTTCCAATACTTAGCCTTCTATTGTTAAAACTGAAACCCCCTCTTCATTCGTTCCTTCCTCTCCAACTCTACACACAGTCAAGTCTTCTTCTCCTTCTTGTTCACTAAGAATCCAAAATCAAATGGCAGTTGTTAACTCCCCTGTAAATAGGATGGATGCCATAGTGGCTGCCAGATATGCTCCTGTAGTATTACCTGAGCCATTGAATTCTCTCCCTCCTGGAGACTATTTGAAATACATGCCTAATTTCATGGGAGAAGAAGATGTAACAACTGAGGAACATCTTGATACTTTCTATAGTTATGCAGATAACCAAAATATTGAAAATGAAGATGTTTGGATGAGGGTTTTCATCCAAAGCCTTTTTGGTGAGGCTAGAAAGTGTTTTAGGGGTCTGGCCCATGGATCCATTATTGGTATTGAGGTATTGGATGAAGCCTTCTTGAGGCTTTGGGGTGAAAAAAAGGATTTTTTGTACTACATCACTGAATTTGGATCTTTGAAAAGGAAAGAAGGAGAGTATGTCTCCGACTTTTCTAAAATATTTAACAAAATGTACAAGAATATGTTGGCATGTTTTCAAGCAGGTGTGCTTGTCATTGATGGCAAGTTCAGAGTATGCCTCGATGGAAAAACATGGACAACGTAAGCTCAGGAGGATAAGTGCAAAGGTGCACGCAGAGTGCAAGAGTGTGCTTGATCGTTTGATGGTTTTCAGGCAGGCAAGGAAGATCAGGGATAAATTGATTCGACTCCATTTCGGAGTTTCAGATACTGGGAGGTGGAGGTGTCAAGGACACTCACGAAAAGTCCTGGAATCGCAAAATTTGAAACGCCAAAATCTCAAAAGCAGGAGACAGTTCCGAATACCAGGAGTTGAAGTGTCAAAACACCTCACCACAGGGGTCCCAGAATCGCGAAATGAGAAACGCCGAAATCCCAAAAGCAGGAGACAATTTTGGATACCGAGATTTCAAATATCGGGAGTTGGGGATGTTAAGAACTCTTACTACAGGAGTCTCGGAATTGCAAAATGCGAAACGTCGAAATTCTGAAATAGGCACACCAACAAAGAATGCCGCAGACCGGGAAATAACTCCATTTTGGGGTCCCGGATACCGGGAGTTGAAGTGTCGAAACACTTCATCACAAGAGTGCCAAAAAGTCGAATCGCCGAAACGCGAAATGCCGAAATCTTGAAATAGGCACATCAACAAAGAGATTCTCAAACCGGGAAATAACCCCATTTCGGAGTCCCAGATACCGGGAGTTGAAGTGTCGAAACACTTCACCATAGAAGTGATGAAATGCCGAATCGTCGAAATGCGAAATGATGAAATACCAGATCTTTGATATGAATCCATTTCGAAACTTCAGATACCTGGAGTTGTAGGAGTTAAGCGCCGAGACTCTTCACCACAGGAGTCCCGAAAGGGAGAAATGCGAATTGCTGAAATGCCATTGATTCGACTCCATTTCGAAGTTTCAGATATTGGGACTTGGAGTTGTCAAGAACTCTCACATCAAGAATGTCAAAACTGCGATGTGCGAAATCATGAAGATATCTGGACCATTGAATAATCAAGAGTGTGGACCATTGATCCGACTGCATTTCATAGTTTTGGATACCGGGAGTTGGAAGAGTCAAGAGTTGAGACTCTTCATCAAAGGAGTCCTGAAATTCCGAAATGCGAAATGTCGAAATTCAAAATGTGAAAACACCTTTTTTGGTGTAAGCCTTGGTCACCGCTGGAGGTCACATCGTTGAAGAGATGTAGAGAATAACTTGAAGAGACAAGCTCCATTTCGGAGTTTGGGACATGGATAATCGAGACTCTTCACCAAAAGAATGCCGAAATTCTAAAATGCCGAAATGAGAAATAAATGCAAGATCCAACGGATCCAATTCAACGGTGCAGGTTAATTTAAGTATGATCGGAGGGCTACTGTTTCACTTCAGAGTGTAACTGCTAGAAAAGACTGATGGTTTCTGCCAGAGGACTCGAAGAGACTCGAGTGTGATTTCCAGAGGAGCTGAAGAGTCTCAAGGAATATACCAGTGGGATGAAGACTGGTCAAAGATACGATTGACAAATGGAAGAGCGTTGAATCTTGTAACTACAATAGAGAGGTTGAGATTGACTGTAATAGAGAAGACAAAGAGTCTCGACTACTGGAGAGGCGAAGGAATCTCAAAATAACACCCAGTGATGATGGACACATGCGTTGAACTGCTAGAGAAGCTGAAGAGTTGGCATGATGATGAGGCAGAGCACTGGAGATGGAGAGGAAAGGTAGAAGCATGGCAAGGTAGCATGCACAAGGTGCACACAGACTATAAGTGTGTAGACCAAAGAAGAGATGGGGGGCTGTTGAGAATGATCCAGGAGTGTAGAATGAGGCAGAGTGCAACAACTGAAATGCAAAGAAGAGGAATGGTGCATTGAATAGACATGGCCCACAAAGCATAAAAGGAGAATAGAAAGCACAAGGATGTGTGCATGAAGACAGTGAGGTAGACAGAGCAGGGCAGTGTAGTAGAATAATGATGAGACTGGTAATCCATTGATGAACATTATATCATTGTAATAAGTTTCAGTAGCAAAGATTTATATTTCAGGGTGGTAGGGAGGTGCTAGGGAGGACTTTTGTCCTCATAGGTTCAAGTGGGTGCTTGAACACATGGATTTATAGCTTCCATCTGGTTGCAGCCAGAGAAACAAGGGTGGCAGGGTGGTGCAAGGGAGAACTATTGTTCTCTGTTATACAGGTTGGATCCTGTGTGACTGGAAGTTGGTGCTTCTATCCAGTTAGTGCTGGAACACTTAGGGAGTTGGTGCTTGATTCTAGTGGGTGCTAGAGAAACCAGGGTGTTGGTGCTTCCTTCTAGTGGGTGCTAGAGAAACCAGGGAGTTGGTGCTTCCTTCTAGTTGGTGCTAGAGAATCCAGAGAGTTGGTGCTCTCAGCAAGTAGCATCTTGCAAAATAGAGGTTGGAGCCTCATTATGAGTTGGTGCTCATATGTATGATAATGTAAAGAATGTAAAGATTACTTATCATATAAATAAGAAGAGGTTTTAACCCTGTATGGGTTTCCTCAGGAAATATCTGTCTCTTTGTATCTCATATGTGTGACTGATGCTGAATGTTCTATTGCTTACTTCCCTGCATTATTGCGATTGTCATTAAATGTTGTGTAAAGATTTTAAAATAAACATAATTGTTTAAGAACATGTACAACTGATTCACCCCCCTCCTCTTAGTTGTTCAACAATTGTTATCAAAGCCAACCCCTTTTATCTAAGGGTAGATCCTAGAGCTTAAACATGTCAAGCCATGAAGGAAATTCAACCAATAAGGCCCCTCTATTCAATGGAATGAACTTTGCCTTCTAGAAAGTTAGAATGAGAACCTACATAATGGCTTTAGGTGCAGATGTATGGGATGTGGTAGATACAGGGTATGTAAAGCTAGTTTTACTAGCTAGTAAGGATGACAAGATAGAATTTAGCTTCAATGCTAAGGCTATGAATTATATCTTGAATGGGCTTGCAGAAGCAGAATTCATAAAATTTATGCACCTAGGAACTGCCAAAGAAATGTGGGACAAACTCATTAGCAGTTATGAAGGTAATGAGAAGGTAAAGGACACCAAGCTTCAAACCTACAGAATATAGTTTGAACAATTGAAGATGAAGGAAGATGAAACTGTTGGAAAATACTTTCTGAGAGTAGAAGAAATGGTAAATGCAATGAAAGAACTTGGTGAGAAAATTGAGGAACCTTCTTTAGTTCAAAAAATTTTGAGATCTCTACCAGATAGGTTCAACTCAAAGGTCTCTGTTATTGAAGAAATTAATGATCTGAAAACCTTGGAGTTTGATCAACTTCTAGGAACATTGAATGCATATGAAATGAGAATAGTTAAAGATAAACCCACCTCCATAGAAGCATCATTTAAGGCAGACGAGAATGAGGATTCAGAGCCTAATGAAATTGAAGCAAAATTTGTGAAGAGACTGAAGAAGGGATCAGGAAAATACAAAGGTAAACTGCCTTTCAAATTTTTCAACTGTGCTAGGATAGGTCATTTTGCAAATAAATGTCCCCACAAAAGAAAGGATCGGACATGTGATGATGAGGAGAAGCAAAAACACAGAAATTTATTTAAAGAGAATAAATTTAAGAAGAAAAGTCTTTGTGTAAACAATGATGATGATTCTTCAGATGATGAAGACAATGAATCCACTATTGAAGATAAACTAAATGAATTCATACTTATGGATAAAGAGGATTATGATAATAAAATCACAGGAAGCGATGCTAATGAAGAAGAAGTTGTGGTTGACATGGAAGGAGAACTGATCAATGCACTGGAAGAGATTGACAGACTAAGAATTAAGAACATAAAGAAAAGACAATTGTTGATATAGTTCGAGAAAGACAATAAAGAACTTGATGAAGACCTTGTCCTACTAAAAGTGGAATTAGAAGAGGCAAACAAAATCAAAGACATTCTGAAATGACAGTTATCAGAAAAGAAGGCAAGATGTGAAGCCTTAGAACAAGAAGTAGTGAAAACTAGGAAATAGATGGAGAAGTTTCAAGCCTTGTATAATCAAAATCTATCAAGTATCAAAGCCTCAGAAGGATTAGCCACCATTCTGAATCAACAAAGGAATCCAAAGCTAAAAATTGGTATGGGTTATGAAGAGGGATAGAGTAGTGGTAAGCCAAGAAACGAAGAACCCATCAAGTTTTTCAAATCTACAACCAATGACAACAACAAACCTATATAAACAAAGGAAGACAATCAGCCGCCCAGGATGAGTAAAGAAAAAGGTGCCAGGATTGAATCTGTAGAACAAAGAAATAATGTGCTCCCTGCTGAAAGACATCATCAACATGGAAGAAATCGATTTGCTCAAAGAAGACAACCATTTTCCATGTACAAAGAATTTTTCTATGGCTATTGTTTCTATTGTTCTAACTTTGGTCACAAAGCTGTAAATTGTTCCTTAAGACTTAGACATGAGAAATTAAGATTTCAAAGGAATGAATACTTGCCACAACAAAGAATGATACAACCAAGTAACAAACCTTCACAGATTGTAAATTGCTAAATTAAGTCTAGAGACATGCAACTAAGGAGGTAAATAAATAATCAATAGTCAATGAGTAGACAACACTGCAACAATAATTTTGACCCATTGAACAATGAGATTGAATGCTACATCTGTCATAACTATGGACATAAATTTGTTGACTGTCGATTAAGGAACTATGAACCAGATTTGAATTCCCCTGCTAAAAACGTCAAGGTTTGGAAGAAGAAAGAAAGTGACAAGTGTGGATTAGTGTTGTCAGCTCAAAGAAAAATGAACCTTTGGTATATAGACAATGGATGCTCCAAACATATGACGGGAGACAAAGGTAAGTTTCTATTTCTAAGTGAAAGCAAATTAGGAAACATAACCTTTGGAAATGATGCTCCAAGTAAAATAAAGGGTAAAGGGATGGTGATTTTAAGTAATGGAAAAGGAAAATCCCAAGATGTTCTACTTGTAGATGGGATGAAACATGATCTACTCAGTGTAAGTCAAATGTGTGACAAAATATGTGAAGTGGTGTTCATGTCCAAGGACTGCAAAATAAAGTCTGTAAATTTAGGACAAGTGGTGGCCAAATGCATAAGGACGAAAAATAACGTATATGTGCTGAAAGAAAATAGAGAAGAGTGTCATCTAAGAAAAAATGATGAAAGTTGGTTATGGCATAGGAGAATTGGACATCTAAACTTTGACCACTTAATCAAAATCAAAAATCTCAAGGTAGTAAAAGATCTTCCGAGAATATCAAAGCCCCAAGATTCAATGTGTAAACCCTGCCAAGTAGGAAAGCTAACCAGGACACAATTTAAGTCCAAGAGATTTACTTCAACATAGAAACCACTCCAACTAGTTCATATGGATTTATGTGAACCATCAAGACAAAAAGGCACAAGGAAAGAAAACTACTTCATGCTGATTATTGATGATTACTCTAGACTTGGGTTGCCTTTCTCAAAGAAAAAGCTGAAGCATTTGAGAAGTTTAAAATATTTAAGGCTTTAACTGAGACTCAAACAGGAAAGAGGTTAAAGGTAGTAAGATTATACTGAGGAGGAGAGTTTATGTCAAGTGATTTCAAGGAATTTTGTGATAATCATGGGATCAAGAGAGAATACACAATCCCAAGAACTCCACAACAAAATGCAGTAGTTGAGAGGCAAAACAGAACAGTGCAGGAAATATCCAGGTCAATGATGAATGAGAAGAACATTGGTCAAACCTACTGGGTAGAAGCAATACACACAACAATCACGTTCTTAACAAAGCCCACCTCAAACCACAAAGTGACAAGACACCTTATGAACTGTGGTATGGGAGACCTGCCTCAATCAAGCACTTCAAAATCTTTGGGAGTAAATGTTACATAAATAATAATGATGAGAACCTTAGCAAATATGATGACAAGGCTGATGAAGGTATATTATTAGGATATGCTACAAACAATAAAGGATACATATTCTATAATAAGAGGCTACATAAAATGGTTGACTGTATTGACGTAAAAGTTGATGAAGGAATCCTAGCAAGAGAGGGGTACAATAATGAGTCTTCTACAGAGGACACAGCTAAAGTTGAAGATGAACAGGTCCAAGAATCAGAAAACAAAGATTCTAAATCAGATGAAGACACATAAACTTAGACAGACTCAAATCAACAAGCTTCTTCAAATTCTTCCTCTAGAATCACTCAAAAGAATCATCGTGCAAGTCAGATAATTGGTGAAAAAGACAAAGGTGTACAAACCGGGAGAAAGATAATCAAAAATACCGAGCAATCACATATAGCTTTCATATCCATGCTAGAACCCAAGAATTTTAATTAAGCTAACAAAGATGACCATTGGGTTAAAGCAATGAATGATGAACTTGATCAGATTGAGAAAAGCAATATGTGGGAGATGGTTCATAGAACTGAAGGTAAAAATATCATTAGTTCCAAATGGATCTTTAAGAATAAGTTGAATGAATAGGGACAAGTTGTCAAGAACAAAGCAATATTGGTCTATAAAGGCTATGCTTAAATAGAAGGACTGGATTTTGATGAAACTTTTGCACCCGTAGCAAGATTAGAAGCTATCAGAATATTTCTTGCCTATGATTTTCATAAAAGGTTTAAAGTATATCAAATGGATGTCAAGTTGGCTTTTCTAAATGGAGATTTAAATGAAGAAGTCTATATGGAAAAACTAGAAGGTTTTGAACTATCTGATAACCTTGACTTAGTATGCAAGCTAAATAAAGCTTTATATGGGTTAAAATAGGCCCCTTGTTCCTGGTATCATAGATTGGATACGTATCTCAAAGACAAAGGGTTCAAGAGAGGAACAATAGACAACAATCTATATATCAAAACAAAGGGTAATGATTTTCTTATTGTGTTGGTCTATATGAATGACATCATCTTCGGATGTAATAGGGATCAATTGGTACAATGGTTTGCTTATGCCATGGAGTCTAAGCTTGAAATGTCTATGATATGTGAACTGTCATTTTTTCTTGGTCTACAAATTACACAGAGGTTTGAAGGGATGTTCATTTCTCAAGAAAAATATCTAAGAGAAATGTTGAAAAGGTTTCAAATGGAATATTCTAAACCTGTGGGTACACCTATGGTTACTGGATGCAAATTAAGCAAGGATGATGACTCACCTGATGTTGATCAAAGTTCATATAGGTCAATGATAGCCTACTGTACATCACAACATCTTGCCCAAACATAATGCATGCTGTTGGAATGGTAGGAAGATATCGGTCTGCACCTAAACAGAGTCATTTGCAAGCTGTCAAAAGGATATTCAGGTATTTAAAAGAAACAATGACTTATGGTCTGTGGTATCCTAGAAATCAGAATTTTCAATTAACTGCCTATTCAGATGCAGATTGGGCAAACTGTGTTGATGAGAGAAAAAGCACCAGTGGAGGAGGATTCTTCCTGGGTGACTCATTAGTAGCATGGCTTAGTAAAAAGCAAGGTTCCATTTTTTTATCAACTACAGAGGCAGAGTACATTGTTGTTGCTACCTGCTGCACTAAGGTATTATGGATGATTCAGACACTTGCAAACTTGGTGGTAAAATACGCTGCACCGATCCCAATTCATTGTGATAACACTAGTGCCATCAATGTGTCTAAGAATCCTGTATTCCACTCCAAGACCAAGCATATTCCCATAATATACCATTTTCTGAGAGAGCAGGTCACCAATCAGGTTGTTCAGGTCCATTACATTACAAACACATAACAAATTGCAGACATCTTTACTAAACCCCTAGCCAAGACACCATTTGAATATCTCCGATAGAAGCTGGGTGTCATTCTGTCTCACACCTAAGAGAGTCCATCCTGTTAGGGGGAGCTTTGTATTGATTGAATATCTGATACCTCCTAAAAATACTGCAACAACTCAGGGGGAGCATGTTTTCTTTGACATTGATGTCAAAGGGGGAGAAATGGAGTGGTATGGACTGGATGCTTCAGTTGGAGGTCCAAACAAATGAGTGTATTCATTCAGGGTTGCCATCAATGCCAAAGGGGGAGATTGTTGGCATGTTTTCAGGAAGGTGTGCTTGTCATTGATGGCAAGTTCAGAGTATGCAGTGATGGCAAAATGAGAACAACGTAATCTCAGGAGGATAAGTGCAGAGGTGCACGCAGAGTGCAAGAGTGTGCTTGACCATTTGATGGTTTTCAAGAATGCAAGGAAGATTCGGGATAAATTGATTCGACTCCATTTCGAAGTTTCGGATACCGGGAGGTGGAGGTGTCAAGGACACTCACAACAAGTCCCGGAATCACAAAATGCGAAACACCGAAATCCCAAAAGTAGGAGATAGTTCTAGATACCGGTAGTTTAAGTGTCAAAACACCTCACCACAGGAGTCTCGAAATTGCGAAACGTCGAAATCCCGAAAGCAGGAGACGGTTTTGGATACCAGGATTTCGGATACCGAGAGTTGGGGATGGAAAGAACTCTTACTATAGGAGTCCCAGAATCGTGAAATGTGAAACGCCGAAATCCAAAAATAGGCACACCAACAAAGAATGTCGTAGACCGGGAAATAACTCCATTTCGGGGTCCCGGATACTGAGAGTTGAAGTGTCAAAACACTTCATCACAAGAGTGTCGAAATGTTGAATCGCCGAAACGCGAAATGTCAAAATCCCAAAATAGGCACATCAACAAAGAGCTTCACAGACCAGGAAATAACTCCATTTCAGAGTCCTGGATACCGGGATTTGAAGTGTCGAAACAATTCACCACAAAAGTGTCGAAATGTCAAATCATCGAAATGTGAAACAATGAAATACCAGATCTTTGATCCGAATCCATTTCGAAACTTCGGATACTGGGAGTTGGAGGAGTTAAGCGCCGAGAATCTTCACCATAGGAGTCTCGAAATGGAGAAACATGAATTACCGAAATGTCGTTGATCCGACTCCATTTCAGAGTTTCGGATACCGGGACTTGAAGTTGTCAAGAACTCTCACATCAAGAATGTCGAAATCGTGATGTGCGAAATCATGAAGAGATCTGGACCGTCAAATCATCAAGAGTGTGGACCATTGATACAACTCCATTTCGAAGGTTTGGATACCAGGAGTTGGAAGAGTCAAGAGTTGAGAATATTCATCAAAGGAGTCCCGAAATTATGAAATGCGAAATGTCGAAATGCAAAATGTGAAAACACCTTTTTTTGTGTAAGCCTTGGTCACAGCCAGAGATCACATCGTCGAAGAGCTATAGATAAGAAATCGAAGAGACACGCTCCATTTCAGAGTTTGGGACATGGAGAATCGAGACTCTTCACCACAAGAATGCCAAAATTTTGAAATGCCAAAATGCGAAATAAACACAAGATCCTACGGATCCAATCCAATGGTGCAGGTTAATTTAAGTATGAACAGAGGGCTACTATTTCACTTTAGAGTGTAACTGCTAGAAACGACTAATGGTTTCTGCCAGAGGACTCGAAGAGACTTGAGTGTGATTGCCAGAGGAGTTGAAGAGTCTCAAGGAATCTGCCAGTGGGATGAAGACTGGTCATAGAGATGATTGATAGATGGAAGAGCGTTGAAGCTTGTAATTTCAACAGAGAGGTTGAGCTCGACTGTAACAGAGAATACAAAGAGTCTCCACTACTGGAGAGTCAAATGAATCTCGAAATAACACCCAATGATGATGGATGCATGCGTTGAACTGCCAAAGAAGATGAAGAGTTGGCATGATGATGAGGCAGAGCACTGGAGATGGATAGAAAAGGCAGAAGCATGGCGAGATAGAATGCACAAGGTGCACAGAGACTATAAGTATGCAGAACACAGAAGAGATGGGGGGCTATTGAGAATGATTCAGGAGTGTAGAATGAGGCAGAGTGCATCAACTGAAATGCAAAGAAGAGGAATGGTGCATTGAATGGACATGGCCCACAGAGCATAAAAGGAGAATAGAAAGTGTAAGGATGTGTGCATGAAGACAATGAGGCAGATAGAGCAGGGCAGTGTAGCAGAACAATGATGAGTCTGGTAAGCCATTGATGAACATTATATCACTGTAATAAGTTTCAGTAGCAAATATTTATATTTCAGGGTGGTAGGGAGGTGCTAGGGAGGATTGTTGTCCTCAGAGGTTCAAGTGGGTGCTTGAACACAGGGATTTGTAGCTTCCATCTGGTTGCAGCCAGAGAAACAAGGGTGGCAGGGTGGTGCAAGGGAGAACTATTGTTCTCTGTTATACAGGTTGGATCCTGTGTGACTGGAAGTTGGTGCTTCCATCAAGTTAGTGCTGGAACACTTAGGGAGTTGGTGCTTCCTTCTAGTGGGTGATAGAGAAACCAGGGTGTTGGTGCTTCCTTCTAGTGGGTGCTAGAGAAACTAGGGAGTTGGTGCTTCCTTCTAGTTGGTGCTAGATAATCCAGAGAGTTGGTGCTCTCAGCAAGTAGCAGCTTGCAAAACAGAGGTTGTAGCCTCATTATGGGTTGGTGCTCATATGTATGATAATGTAAAGAATGTAAATATTACTTATCATATAAAGAAGAAGAGGTTTTTACCCTGTATGAGTTTCCTTAGGAAATATCCGTCTCTGTGTATCTCATATGTGTGACTGATGTTGAATGTTCTATTGCTTACTTCCCTGCATTATTGTGACTGTCATTAAATGTTGTGTAAAGATTTTAAAATAAGCATAATTGTTTAAGCACAGGTACAACTGATTCAACCCCCCCTCTCAATTATTCAACAGAAGATCCCTGATGAGATCAAACCCACTGAAACTATGGAAAAAATCACTTATGCCAGTGCATTTGATTCTGAATTCTTCCTCCTTTTGAGAGAAATAATGTCACCTTCTTTGGTTCATATGCAAGATGTTTCCTTAGAGGTAGAATCCAACATAGTGGCATCATATAAGATTAGGCGGAAATTTGATAGGGATTGGAGAAAAAACAAAGATGAAGCTTCAAATTCTGATTCCTCTGTTGTCCATTCTCAAGTAGATGAGCTGACCAAATTAGTAAAATCCCTTTCCACTGAAATTGAGAAATTAAAATTATAAGGGAAACAAACATATAGAAATTCTCAAAACAATGATAATAGAGGTAACTACAGGAGACCAAATAACGCTCCCCAAACCTTTCCTACAGATCCTAGAAACAGAGAGAGAGATGATTAGAGGGTACAAGCTCCTTTGCAAAATAATTTGGTGGTTGATGAAGAAGGAGAGGAGGTAGAAGTTGATCTTGAGATTCACTGCTTAGGTGATACATCTCCATCCCCACACTTGACTCAATCTTCTTACGAGCAATTTTTAATGGATATTCAAATTAATGTGTTAAGCAAGGGAGAGAAAGAAAAGGAAAATCCTAGTAGATATAATTTGAGATCTAAGAAGAATGAAGAAAAAACTAATGCCCCTAATCAGCCTATGAAAAAAGAAGATTATTCCAAGGCTGTGACAGTGAGCAACAAGGAAAAAGACTTTTAGAACCCACAAGTTCTGATAAGAAATCCTTCTCTTGAAACCAAAGAGATTTTGAAGCCTTCCTCTTCCTTCAGTTTTGAGAATGAGATCCAGAAAATAAAGATCCCTATACCTTTTTTGGAATTGATAAAAATGAGGATTTAAAAAAATATTTATCCAAAATGTTACAGCCAGAATCATCTTCAAATGCCACTGACTCAATAAATCTGCAAGATGAAAAACCAGTGGTGATTTTAGGTCCTTTGATAGAAGAAAATGATGACTCGTCCCCACCTTTCCATACTTCACTGAATATACATGATAAGGTGCTACACAATTGTCTCATGGATTCAGGGGCATCCCACAATCTTACGCCAAAATCTGTTATGGATGAACTTGGGTTAGAGGTCACAAAGATTTATCATGATTTATATTCTTTTGACTCCAGAAAAGTCAAGTGTATTGGAGTCATTAAGGATATGGTGGTGACCTTATTTCAGTTGCCCATGAAGAGTATACTTATGTATATCGTAGTTGCTGATGTTCCCCCCAAGTTTGGCATGCTCTTGTCAAGGTCCTGGATAAAAAGACTTTGGGGAACCTTGCATATGGATCTCTCTTATGCTATTATTCCTGTTTTTTGGGGAGAGCATATAATACTTTACAGGGAAGATCAATTGGATTACATCATTAGTGATGAAGCAAACCCCACAAATCACTCTGTTTTTACTTTTGATACAGATCTGGGATCTAGTCTTTTGCAGCTCACTGATGCTCCTGAAGCCCCTTTATAAATCATAAAAAAGTCCATCAACTTTTCTGAAGAGACTCTTATAACCACTTCTGTCTGGAAGATGTTCTTTGATGGATCCTCTTCCAAGGAAGGTACTGGTGCTGGGGTGATCTTTGTCTCACCAACTCAAAAAACTACATCTTTGTCATATAAACTAGAATTTGAGACTACTAATAATGTGGCAGAGTATGAGGCGCTTGTATTGGGTTTGAGGGCAGTTAGAGACATGGGGATAGAAGAGCTGTTAGTATTTGGGGATGCTGAATTGATAGTCCACCAGATTAAAAATCTTTATTAGACAAGGCATTCTAGGCTTAGATCTTACATAAATGAAGTGTGGGATTTGATGCACATTTTTTTCTCTTCCTTTAATATATCATTCATTCCTAGAGAAGAGAATACCATGGATGATTCTTTGGCTGTATCAACAAGAAACTTAAAAATTCCTATACCACCAAAAATCAAGTATGATGTAGAAGTCAAATACAGGCCTTCTATATTAGACAATGTAAAATATTGGAAGGTGTTCAAAAATGATTTAGAACTTAAAAATTTTCTTGAGACTGTTGATGAATTTTCTACATTACACATTGATCAGGATCATGATTCAGAAGTCACTCCTCATACTGATGTTTTCCTCAATAAAATTTCTAATCATCATATTGCGCAACTGCCTAGTAATCATATACCAAAGGGACTGGTTCCTTTGGAAATATTATTTGATGAGAATGATGTGGCATTGAAAGGGAAGGTATCCACTAATGATGCAGATATAACTGAGTGCAATGTGGGCACTGAAGGGGATCCAAAATATATCAAAATATCAAGAAACCTATCAGAAAAGCAGAGGGACGAATATACTAAGTTGTTGAAAGAATTTGCTGATGTATTCACTTGGACTTATGAAGATCTCAGAACTTATGACACAAGAATAATAGAGCACAAGATCCCATTAAAATAAAACACCAAACCCTTCAGGAAAAATTTGAGGCAAATCAATCCTATGTTGTTTCCTATCATGGAGAAAGAAGTTAAGAAGATTTTAGATGAAATAATTATCATTCCTTTGAGGTATTCTGAATGGGTAGCCAATTTGGTCCCGTTAAGAAAAAAGAATGGAGAAATCCGATTTTGTGTTGATTTCCGAAATCTAAATAGAAGCTCAAAGAAGGATAATTATCCTTTACCCAAGATGGATCACATATTATAGAAGGTGACAGGAGCAGCCATGATGTCTATGGTTGATGGATTTTCCGGATACAATCATGTATCTATTTTTCTAGAAGACAAGGAGAAGACGAAATTTACCACTCCTTGGGGGACAGTTATGTATGCCAAGATTCCCTTTGGTTTGATGAACGCAGGGGCAACTTGTCAATGAGCTATGGACATAGCATTTATTGGAGAAAAGGATAAGTTTGTTGTTATTTATTTATATGACATAATTGTGTATTCTCAGTCTGATAAGGAACACTGTGATCAGTTAAGAAAGGTTTTCTTAAAATGTAGAAAATTTGGCCTCTCTTTGAATCCGAAAAAATCATTGTTTGCCATGAAAGAAGGAAACTTATTGGGGCATATCGTGTCATGTGAAGGGGTAAGGATTGATTCCATCAGGGTTGAGGCTATACAAGATTTGTCACTCCCTAGATCTAAAAAAGAGGTACAATCTTTTCTGGGAAAAATCAACTTTTTGAGAAGATTTGTGTCAAATTTTGTTGAGTTAGTCAAGTATATCACAACCATGCTGAGGAAGGATAGTGAAATCAAATGGAATGCAGAGGCCCATGATTATTTTGATCAAATAAAGTAAGCCTTGACAGAATCCCCGGTTCTTGTCAGCCCCGACTACTCCAAGGACTTTCTTATTTTTTCTTTTGCCTCTTTTGATACAGTAGCAACAATCCTATCGTAGAAGAATGTTGAAGGCTTAGAGCAACCCATTTCCTTTTTCAGTAGGGCATGGAGAGATGCAGAACTAAAGTATGACATTATGGACAAACAATCCTATGCATTGGTTAAATCTCTTAAGTCCTTCAGATTTTATGTCTTGCATTCAAGAGTTATTGCTTATGTCCCATTAGTTGCTATAAAAAAATTCTTATTCAGCCTGATATAGATGGAAAAAGAAGCAAGTGGATTTCTAAACTACTTGAATTTGATTTGGAGATTAGGCCCACAAAATTGGTTAAAGTCCAGGGTTTGGCCAAGCTCTTGGATGAATCAAATTGCTCAGCATTGGGGGTGAATTTCATTCACTCATGTTCATAAAATCAGCAGCATGACATGAATGATAAAGGTCCTCAAGTCATTTCTACATTGGAAAATTGCAGCTGGTACAAAGACATTATATTTTTTCTGCAAAATTTACATCCCCCAAGTGGTATGGAAAGGAACAAGGTGAGGGCGTTAAAACTAAAATCAATAAAGTGCTGCCTTGTTGATCAAATTTTGTATTGGAAGGATCCATTAGGAGTGCTTTGAGATGCCTAGATCCCCAAGAAGCCCAAATGATTATGTCTAATTTTCATGACAGTTTATGTGGGGGGCACCATTATTGGAGAACCACGACATACAAGATCCTCAGGGATAGGTACTTCTAGCCCAGTTTGTTCATTGATGTTTGTGCTAATATTAGAGCCTGTGCTAAGTGTCAGAAGTTCTCCGGGAAGCAACATCTTAAGTCTTTTCCATTAAATCTTGTGGCAGCCTCAGGACCCTTCCAACAGTGGGGCCTAGATTTTATCAGGGAAATCCATCCCGCTTCTAGTGGTCAACATAGATGGATCTTGACTGCTACAGATTACTTTACTAAATGGATTAAATATATTCCCAAAAGGAATTCTTCACATAAAGTGATCATTGGTTTCCTGGAAAACATCATAGCAAGGTTTGGGTGTCTTGACAAAATCGTCACTGATAATGTTGCATCATTCAAGGTTGAACCATTAATTTAGTTCTGTGAGAAATTTGGGATCACTTTGATTCATTCCACCCCTTACTATCCGTAGGGAAACGGGCTTGTAGAATCCTCGAATAAAAGCATTATAAAGATCATTAAAAATATGTTAGAGGATAACAAAAAGGCATGTGATTCAAAACTCAAATTTTCTCTATGGGCTGATAGAGTGACAGTGAAAAGGTCCTTGGGACTTTCCCCTTTCCAGCTGGTATATGGAGTTGAGGTAGTTTTTCCTTCTCAACTTGCCTTACCTGTGGCAAAATTCTTCCAAGATTATCAAGGGGAACTTGATCATATGATCAGAAGGATTCAACAACTGTTTGAAGTGAAGCAGACCTGAGAGCAGCTTTTGGACAAAGAAACTGACCATAAACTGAAGATCAAGTAGGATTTCGACAAAAATGTGAACAAAGAAGACTTTTGATTGGATGATCTGGTGCTCAAGTGGGATGCACCAAAGCAAGATAAAGGAAAGCACGCTAAATTTGAATCTTTATGGATCTGTCCTTTAAAAATCTCCAAGGTATTCTCTAATAACACTTTCAAGTTGCAGAATATGGAGAAAGAAAAGGTTTTTGGTGGCCCTGTCAATGGGCATTTCCTGAAAAAGTACTTTTATTGAGCCTTGAGTGTCTCTTCATGTCATTGTAAATATCATTCTCTTTTTATTTTTGTTTCAATAACTAATCCCATAGCCCTAGGATAAGGCACTATATCTACTCATTCTTGGCAGCCTGCAGGGGGCATGCCATCCCCTGTGGAGCCAATGTTATCACACTAAATTGCCTTAGGTCTTTTAGTTTGTTTTCAATCTTTTTTCAAGCCTTAGATTTTAATTTTTCTTTTAAAGTCTCATCCCTTTAAATTTTTATGATTGGTAGGATCCCTTGGATGAATAAAGTTTTGAGTCTTAGCTCTAATTTGATCCTTGAACCATTTCTAGCTCATGTTTTATTTGGGTCCCCTTCATGACTTGTCCCTAGGTCAATACCTCCCATTAATAAACTGACATGACACACCTTCCTCCTCACTCATGATCTCGTAGGCATGCCTCCTTGTCCTTGCTTACCTGTCTTATTATTTTTTTAAGTAGAAGCGATGCCTACTCATCAGGTAGTTCCATAGCACCTATCACGTTCATTATACCTCCACCTCGAGTCATGATTTCCACGACTGATGTCATGTCCCTTGTTTTCAGTGCCAGAAGTCGGTTAAAGATGCCTTCAAAGATCTTGCATTTATGAGCTTTGGTAACAGTTTCTAATTTGAAAGACTCAACAGTGTTGCGCTGCACAAATTCATAAGTTTTGATCAGGTGACCACATGTCAAACAAATCCGATGCTGAGAAAGATTCCAGGGTTGGTGTTTTCTCAAAGTTCATCCTAATATTGCATTGAAGATCTAAATAGGTGTCTATTGCACAGGCATCCCATGTTACCTCCTTTGCGTATTAATTTTCACAGGAAATTTGTGCTCAGGTTTTCGTTTTGCAAAGCTTTCACAGTAGTAAGGGATCCATATTTGCATGGTAACCTTGTTTTTCTCCTCTTCGGACTTGTAAATTTCTTTGCATATATCTATGGTCTGATCACTATTGTTTGCTTTAACCATTGAACTCACAAACTTGTAAATAGCCTATCCTCTCTGTATGCATTGCACCACCCAGAAGCGCTACTCAAACTAACTCTATTTTCCTTGCTTCCTTTCACCTTGGGGTTTGGCGTTTCACTCAATTGTAGAGGGACAAATTCCAACTACCTCCTCACTATTTACACTCCAGAATACCTGTACAAGCCTAAGGGTTTAATTCCTAAAAATTCTAGCTTGGCTTACTAGCATCAGTTTGTCTAAAAGAGTCAACCTTATATATTTGAAGCCCTATTCAAAGCCTTCCTAGTCATTACCATCCCTTAAACTTCTTAAAATCCCTCATTTTGAGCCATGGAGACTCCTCAATCGAGGAAGACACAAAAAGATGGCAAGGTGGTCATAAGATAACCGATGGACATGCATCTTTTTGATACAAAACCCATAGCAAGAGAGGCCTTTCAAAGAGTAGGGTGCCTCTCTTTCTGTCAGAACATGTAGAGAGGCCATCCAGAGGTAGCAAGATAGTTTGCACTAGATTTTGATGGTAAGAAAACTAAGGTTGGGGATTTGCAGTTTGAAGTGATTGAAGCCTCTATCTCAGCTGCAAGAGGGATCCCCATTACAGGTGAAAGGTGGTTCAAAGCCATGGCTTTGAGTTCAGCCTATGAAAAAGATCTTTTTAAACCTAAATATCAAGCCAATGAATTGTCCAAAAGTATGCCAAGGAGTTAATTGATTGAACAATTTGACATATTATTGAAGATCATACAGAGATATTTTACTTGTGAAGGGAGATTCAACACCTTGTACCAGTACCATATAAGGTTGTTTCCCTTGATTAAAACGATTTTGTCATCATGGAAAACCACAAATTACTCTGCACATGTTTAAGGATTGAAGGCGCTACATTTTTTTAATGCTACCCAAACCTACACACAGACACAATGTAAGTGGCGCTACCTAATATTCTATAGAGGGAAAATAATTGGCACACAGGCGCAACACATAGGCGCTACCAAATATTTTAT
This sequence comes from Picea glauca, assembly GCA_000966675.3. Taxonomy (NCBI): domain Eukaryota; kingdom Viridiplantae; phylum Streptophyta; class Pinopsida; order Pinales; family Pinaceae; genus Picea; species Picea glauca. The sequence continues at coordinate 130,438 of JZKD02S1084003.1, read as the reverse complement.
AGAGGGTAAAAGTTTGCACATAGGCACAACATAGTGGTGCTACCCAATATTGCATAGAGAGTAGAGTCTGTACACATATGCAACATAGTGACGCTACCTATAGGTGCTACTTTTTCACCTTGTAGTGCGCTACCTAGATTGGCTACCCAAAGAAGCTGGCAATAAAGACCATGGATCTAGGAGGACCAAACTAACAACTTTTGGATAATTTGATGATGAAGAAGGATGGAGAAGAAACAACTGGCATCATGAAGACAACCACATGCTTTGAAATACACATGGAAAATAGGGAGTTTCATAGAAAAAGGGAATCAAATTAGTTTGGAATTTAGTTGGATTAGTCACCAACATTTTCCTGTTTTATAGCATAGGTGGTTAGATAAGTTGTTAGATCAAATAAATGTTTAGAGTTTTTCAAGGGAAAGGGGCCATCTCGTACCTCCAGTTGTTGCCTCCCTTTTGTTATAAATAGATATATACTTTTCTTTAGTAGGTTCAGATGGTTGACCAAGGCTCCCTTATACTATAATATTTTGATGAAGTAATTGTGATCTAGTGATGTACTGGACTTAAGACTTTTTGACTAATAGAAATCAGCTTCTCTTCTAGTCTATTTGCTTCTGATGCTAAATGTTCATGATTTGAATGATTCACATGAATGATTGTGGTGATGTTATGATGGATGTTTGATCATTATGTTATCATGATGTTTATTTAGCTTCCTTAGTTTCTCAGTTCAAGAAGATCTTGTGTTAAGAAACTTTCTTCCTTAGGATTTTTTGGACCTGATGTTTACAACAACCCCTACACTTCTTTCATCCAAGTCTTCCTTCTACTCATACTTACTCCCAAACTACTGATTGAAGTTATCCAAGACCTTAATTTTCAGTGCATGCTAGCCCTGTTATCTGAGTTAGAACATTATCACTTGAGTCCTTTTCCATTTGACCCTTTAAACACCCTTGCATTAACTTACAACCTGATGGGTACTGGGATTTCCTTCCATGCAATTTGAAGGTGACTCCTAGTGCTAACACACTCCATGCTCCAAGGGTGCCACTCGCCTTTATTCAAGTTTTATTTATGCGACGTGCCCTTCAAGATGCACTATGTGCTCCAAGGGTGCCACTTTCCTTTGAATGGTTTTGGTAGTTGTCCAACCCTTGGAGTCAATACTCCATTAGGTGACCTTGTGAGAGACTAAGGGCCTCTTAGGAATAAGGACCCTGCCTTATTTCACACCCCTTATAATCTTCATGAGCGACTGTCTCAGTATTCCCTCACGACATCATGGATCTATCGAACTAGGTAATCGTTAACCTACCATTTGAGCCACAATGAGAGTGCTAGTAGGCTTTGGAAGGGATGTTGCCACACCTCTCCCTCAATATCTAGTTATTGTGCATGGCCATTTTAATCCTTATGTGAGTCTGATTAGAAAGCAATCGTCGGCATGCATCCATCAATGAAACATTGTCAATGATTCATAAACAACATCATAATATACCCGATCATATGTCCCATATGCATAAAATAAAAATAGCCAATACCAATATAGTCCATTGCCTGACTCAATCCAAAGTCCAAGGTGGTCCATTGATTCCAGTGGCATCCTCATCTGTCAAGTGTCCTGCACACTCAAGGGAAACTCATCAATAGCATTTTTCAATACAAAGATATTAAATAACATAACATCATAATTCGTCAATCATATCACAATATCCATGTGCTATAACCGGATCACTTGCATGCAAGTTTCCTCAAAGAACAATTCAACAAAATGTGCTCCCAAGAGTGGGATGTTACATACACCCCCTCTTGTTTTAAACTTCGTCCTGAAGTTTCACAGTATATAAATACAATAAGGAATGCATCTAACAAGATCTAAGTGTTTAATTGTCAAACAAAAATGGAAACTGTTGGTGCGCATCATATGCGTCCTCCCAGGTAGCCGATTGTGGACTATAGTTGTCCCAATGGACCTTGATCTGGTCGACTATTTGATGTCGTATCTGTCGAATGCGATGGTCCAAAATGTGTATTGGCTCCATCGTGAGTGCACCCTCGTCTGACACCTGTAAGGAACTTATGTCAATCACATGCGTAGGATCACTAACATAATGTCTCAAAATAGAAACGTGAAAAACATCATGCATACACCTCAAATAATTAGAAAAGGCTAGTCGATATGCCACATGCCCTTTCTTTTCCACAACTTCGAAAGGTCCCACAAACCTGGGAGAGAGTTTATAACCCTTTCCAAACTTGATCGAAATCTTGTGCAGTTTCACTTGCAAGAAGACTCTATCACCAACTTCCTAGCTACAGTCAACGCGATGTGCATCTACATAACTCTTCTGCTGATCCTGCGCTTATTTGATACTTTGTATTATCATTTGCATTTGTTCTTCCATTTATTGGATCACTTCTAGTCCTACCAAGACCCTATCCTCAAGTCGATCCTAGCTCAAAGGCATCCGACATGGTCACCTGTAAATAAACTCAAATGGCACCATCTCAATGGTTCTTTGATAGTTTTTGTTGTATGCAAACTCTACCAGTGGAAATAAATCCTCCCGATTCTTTTTTTGGTCCATCATGTACATACGCAACATATCTTCCAATATTTGGTTCGTTCTTTCTGTCTGCCCATCTGTCTCCGGGTGATATGCGGTACTAAAGTTAAGTTGGGTTCCCAAGGCCTCATGGAAACTAGTCCAAAAGCATCCTGTAAACACCGATCCTTGATCAGATATGATCCTCTTAAGCACGCCATGCAATATCACTATCTCATTGATAAACAATCTAGCTATGTATGGTGCCTGATACATCGTACACACAGGGATAAAATGTGCGCTCTTCATCAGAGTGTCAACTACCATGAAAATTGAGTCGTGCCTGCTTTCCGTCAGTGGCAATCCCACAATGAAGTCCATCGAAATAACCTCCCATTTTGATTCTGAAATAGAGTGTGGTTGTAGTAATCTTGCTGGATTTCTATGTTCAACATTCACTTGCTAACATTCTAGACATCTCTCCATGTAGTTAACTATGTCCGCCTTCATTCCTTTCCAGAAGGATAAGGGTTTAAGGTCTGCCCTCATCTTCATGACTCTTGGATGAGCCATGTACACTGCTCTATGATATTTGTTTAAGATCAAACTTCTCAACTCATCATTAGGCGGTACGCAAATCCGATTATTATAACTTATTAATCCATCGTTGTCCATAGTAAATCCCTCAAATTTTGGTACCAACATGTTGTCTTGTCCGATATTTTCCTTAACCTCTTTATATCAGTCATCATCATGTTGTATAGTTAGAATCTTTTCACGAAGATTTGTCTGGAGAGGTATCACCAAGAATATGCATCGTCTCTGACTCAATGCATATGCCACTCTGTTCACTATTCCTTTTATGTAGGTAATCTCAAAATCATACTCACTAAGAAGTTCTGACCAACGCCTTTGTCGTGCATTTAAGTCACTTTGCATAAAAATGTGTTGCAAACCACAGTGGTATGTTTTCAGTTCAAATTTCTGTCCAATCAGGTAGTGTCTCCACAGTATCAAGGCATACATAATGGCCAATAACTCGAAATCGTGCATTGCGTAGTTCTCCTCATGCTTTATTAACTTCTTTGAGATGTAAGCGATCACTCGACCATCTTGCATCAAGACTCTACCTAAGCATTCCTTGGATGCATCTATGCATACAAAGAAGTCTTCATCCATGTTAGGGAATTTTAGTATAGACATTGTTGTCAATAGCGCCTTAAGCCTTCAAAATGATTCTGCGCATTTCTCGGTCCATACAAACTTCTTGTTTTTCTTCTGCAATTTTGTAGTCAGATTTGCTATTTTCAAAAAACCTTCGATGAACTGTCGATAATATCCAGCTAAACCCATGAAGCTACATACTTCTGGTACATTCGTCGGTGTAGGCGATTCCATAATAGCCTATACCTTCTCTATATCCACAATGATACCTTCGTCGGAGATAACATGCCCTAAATAATGAATCCTCGATTGATAAAAATATCATTTCAACAGTTTCCCATATGAGTTGTTCTCTCATAAACACTATAGTACCAAGCGCAAATGTTTTTCATGTTATTTTGTCATTCGATAATATATCAAAATGTCATTAATGAATACTTGAACAAACTTGTCCAAGTATTCGTGGAACACCCCATTCATAAAGATCATGAATACCCCTGGGGAGTTTGTCAGTCCAAATGGTAAAATGATAAACTCATAATGCCCAAACCTCGTCTTGAATGCGGTCTTAGGAATGTCTTCCTCCTTGATCCACAACTAGTGATATCCTGATCTCAAGTCGATCTTCGAAAAAACTGTCACGCCTTTCATTTGATAAAAAACATTGTCTATTCTTGGAAACAGATACATGTTCTCAATCATTGCCTTATTCAATTGGTGATAGTCAATGCAGAGTCTCCACCACCCATCCTTCTTCTATATGAAAATAACAGGCGCACGCCAAGGTGACACACTTAGACGTATAATTCCTAGGTCCAACAACTCCCTTAGTTTCATTTTCAACTCATGTAACTTAGGGGTCGACATCCAATAAGGTGTTCTTGCTATCGGTTTAGTTCCAGGTTTTAGGTCGATGGTAAATTACAATTCCCTCTCGGGCGACAAACCTGGTAACTCCTTTTGGAATACGTTTGCAAAATATTCTACTACTGGAAGGTTTTCTGGTCCTTCCACCATGCCCTTTTCGTTCAGTGCTAAGATTGCATATAACTTTCATCCCTTGCGCATACTCTTCCATAGTTGTAGGGAAGAGATGAACCTTAGGGAAACTCCCTGGTTTCTTCCTACAATCACTCATCTCTGCCCTTGATCATCGGTCAAACTCAATCTTTTTGTCTTACAATTGAGTATCACATAATGTGATTCTAACCAGTCCATACTGATCATGACGTCATAAGATCATAAGATCATGATGTACATGTTGGACTTCATGAAAAAATATCCCAGTTTAAGGCTATAGTCCGTAACCTTTCCTCCAACCCTCTGCTTGTCTTCTAAATCCATTTCCATGTAGCTAAACTTGTCCTGTTCGACTTACTTTACCTTAATTCTCTTTAGCGTTGCACCATGAATAAATATCTCTGTAGCACCTGGATCTATCAAAATACTAAAGTTATGGTCAACGATGGTACTTGATGTCTCGAGCATAATAGACTAGTGCTCGGCCTGGCATTTATTTACCGTTGCATGAATCTAGTGGGCCTTGCCCAAATATCCTATTGTAGTGTGTCCGACTGACCCAACTTCTCTGGCCCTATCAACCAAACAGTAACATTGGTAATGTGGCTCTCCACATGTACAACACCCGGTCTTCAATCCAATAATCCTGGTCCCTGAGGTAGAAGCTAATGGCCCACCAACCTGGAACCCTAGTCAATTCTCTTGAGTAGGCCTGAACTGTTGCTACTGCAGACGATGTTTCTACTAGTGTTGTGGTCCTATGTAGCGAGTCCACTAATGAGGCACCGATCATTGTGGTGTCATGAATGTGGATCCTCTCGGAGTGACTTGATGCCCTGATGTATGTCTAGCTGGTGTTTGATGTTGTTGTGCACCAGATGTCGTCTGTCTCGTCGGTCTCGCAGGAGTCCTTCTCTGACCCCTGCCAATCAAATTTTCCTCAACTATGAGGTCCTTCTAGACAACATCGTGCAACGTCTAAGGCATTAGTATCCTCACTTTCGCATGAATGGTAACATTAAGGACGAACACAAACTTGTTGACCTTGAGCTTCTCGGTGTTCAGATGTGGAGCATACCTAAGTAGCTCCATGAAATGAGCCTCATACTCATGCACCGTATGACCGACCTATCGTAATGAGTTGAACTCATTGAGATGGTGCTCAATAAATTCCTCAAAAAAATACCTCTCCAGAGACCGCTCCTCGAACAGTTCCCATGCCACGTCTTCGATGGCCATGTTCAGTTGTGGCAGGAGTGTCTTCCACCATAGAATAATGCTCCCCTTTAGCCGAAAGACCTCCATGCAAACTTTCATGTTGGAAGTGTAGTCGCGAAGTGAGAAGCACATCTCCATGTTATCCAACCATGTCTCGGCGACTATGCCGTCTGTGGCACCCAAGAACTTGGGAAACTTGACCTTCTCGAGTTCTCGATGAATGCTACAATTACTGGCTGGGGTGTGCGGTGGACCCTCAAGGGGTACCAACACCCTGGCCTCATCTCTATCCAGATGACTAATCAAGGTCTTTGACATCCTCTAAAAGGACCTCATCAACCCAACCACATCCCCTACAAATATCTTCTCCTATCCAATGACTTGTTCTTCTCCTTGGGGGTTAGACCCCTCTAGCGTGGATGATACTGGAGGCATCACACCTCCTCCCGTAGAACCACGTCATCTGCCTCCACGACATCCTCTAACCATGATTACTTGTAGGGAAACAATTCAATTTAATTAGTGATAACTCATTAATCAAGTGTTCATACAATGGAAGGCATAATGATCCCTAGTCCCAGGCTTGAAACCACTCTGATACCATGTGTAACGACCCTCATTTAAGCCTAAGAAAAAGTGAAGCACATAATTTTTTTTTTTTTGCATTAAGAAATTATTATCAACACATGATCACAACAACACCTAATCAACAACATCATAATTAAAAGCAGTACCAACTACTCATTGTGGAAATCACTAACGACGCATTCAATGCGTCAACGAAGGATAGCGCCACATAGACATAAATAGCATAGAAAATCAACACATAATAATCACCTTGAACAATTTCAAGCAACACACAATTAGATAATGAATATAAAATTACTACCCGCCCGACCTACCCTGTAAGGTTAGGACCTATAGGACACATAAGAACCACTCAAGCCCATGTTCAAATTGATTTTAACCATTTAAGGTCTCAGGGTTGGCCACTGTTATGAGGAACAAGGAGGTGTCTACATCCCACTAACAAACAAGTCCAATAATCAACTAGATCAATCCATCAATCATATTCATCAATTAATTATGGTGCAAGGATAATCAATATCGTTATCAATCATACATCAACAATTAAATATTCGTTGCACGCGAGAGTAAACAATTCTAGAACAATCACATTTCAACTTAAGTAAAGGCGCAAGAGAATGTTAGTCACTAAATCAATAATATATATAATAAATTCATGACGCCAGATTAGTTAACATTTAAATTCAAGGTGCAAAGAAATAATGACAAAGAAATCACACACCCACTTAAATTAAGGTGCGCAAGTAAATTTTATTAATAAACTAATCATGCATCACCATTAATGAAATGCGCTTGAGTAATCAAAGCTAAAACATTGTACATCCATCATTATTCCTATGAGCAAGCAATACAAATATGTAGGGAGTCCACTAATGAGGCACCGATCGTCGTGGTGTCATGAATGTGGATCCTCTCGGAGTGCCTCGATGCCCTGATGTATGTCTAGCTGGTGTTTGATGTTGTTGTGCACCAAATGTCTCCTGTCTCGTCGGTCTCGCATGAGTCCTTCTTTGACCCCCACCAATCAACTTTTCCTAAACTATGAGGGCCTTCTAGAAAACATCGTGCAACGTCTAAGGCATTAGTATCCTCACTTTCCCATGAATGGTAACATTAAGGATGAACACAAACTTGTTGACCTTGAGCTTCTCGGTGTTCAGATGTGGAGCATACCTAAGTAGCTCCATAAAACGAGCCTCATACTCGTGCACCGTACGAATGACCTATCTTAATGAGTTGAACTCATTGAGATGGTGCTCGATAAATTCCTCAAAAAAATACCTCTCCAGAGACCGCTCCTTGAATAGTTCCCATGTCACGTCTTCGATGGCCATGTTCAGTTGTGGAAGGAGTGTCTTCCATCATAGAATAATGCTCCCCTTCAGCCGAAAGACCTCCATGCAAAATTTCATGTTGGAAGTGTAGTCGTGAAGTGAGAAGCACATCGCCATGTTATCCAACCATGCCTCGGCGACTATGCCGTCTGTGGCACCCAAGAACTCAGGAAACTTGACCTTCTCGAGTTCTCGGTGAATGCTACCATTACTGGCTGGGGTGTGCAGTGGACCCTCAAGGGGTACCAACACCCTGGCCTCATCTCTATCCAGACGACTAATCAAGGCCTTTGACATCCTCTAAAAGGACCTCATCAACCCAACCACATCCCCTACAAATATCTTCTCCTATCCAATGACTTGTTCTTCTCCTTGGGGGTTAGACCCCTCTAGCATGGATTTTACTGGAGGCATCACACCTCCTCCCCTAGCACCACGTCGTCTGCCTCCACGGCATCCTCTAACTATGATTACTTGCAGGGACACAATTCAATTTAATTAGTGATAACTCATTAATCAAGTGTTCATACAATGGAAGGCATAATGATCCCTAGTCCCAGGGTTGAACCCGCTCTGATACCATGTGTAACGACCCTCATTTAAGCCTAAGAAAAAGTGAAGCACATAATTTTATTTTTTTTGCATTAAGAAATTATTATCAACACATGATCACAACAACACCTAATCAACAACATCATAATTAAAAGCAGTACCAACTACTCATTGTGTAAATCACTAACGACGCATTCAATACGTCAACGAAGGATAGAGCCACATAGACATAAATAGCATAGCAAATCAACACATAATAATCACCTTGAACAATTTCAAGCAACACACAATTAGATAATGAATATAAAATTACTACCCGCCCGACCTACCCTGTAAGGTTAGGACCTAYAGGACACATAAGAACCACTCAAGCCCATGTTCAAATTGATTTTAACCATTTAAGGTCTCAGGGTTGGCCACTGTTATGAGGAACAAGGAGGTGTCTACATCCCACTAACAAACAAGTCCAATAATCAACTAGATCAATCCATCAATCATATTCATCAATTAATTATGGTGCAAGGATAATCAATATCGTTATCAATCATACATCAACAATTAAATATTCGTTGCACGCGAGAGTAAACAATTCTAGAACAATCACATTTCAACTTAAGTAAAGGCGCAAGAGAATGTTAGTCACTAAATCAGTCATATATATAATAAATTCATGACGCCAGAATAGTTAACATTAAAATTCAAGGTGCAAAGAAATAATGACGAAGCAATCACACACCCACTTAAATTAAGGCACGCAAGTAAATTTTATTACTAAACTAATCATGCATCACCATTAATGAAATGTGCGTGAGTAATCAAAGCTAAAACATTGTACATCCATCATTATTCCAATGTGCAAGCAATCCAAATATTAAATCACAACATAATCAATGGCGCAAGGTAAATATTCATTAAATTTTTATGGCGCCAAAGTAACTACACACATGTCCATCCACACCTAGCTATATATATCATGGCACATGTATTTATCAATTAAATTAAGGCGCAGACAAAATAATCAATCAATCTTTTTGGTATCAACATTAATTCAATGGAGCGAGAGAACCCATTACTTAGTCATTACACATCAACAAATTTTCATAGCGAAAGAAGTCCAAGGTATAAACAATCATTCTTTTCATCATGTTTTCGTTGCACACAAGAGATCTAATATAAAATTAACTTACATTACAATATAATTTTAGTGCGTGCAAGGAATCTATTTACTTACCTAGTTAGCCATCAAGTTTAAATTCGTGGCACAAGTATCTAAAAAATTAATCATTAATATCCAATGCACAATCGTCAACTATCAACTAAACATCTAAAGGGGTTATATCTAGCTAATATTAATGTTTACATAGCACTGGCCCAATGAAGTAACAAGAAGATAGGTTTTAATATCAACTCTTCTATATTTAATTACAAGTCACATTCTACACATGAATATTATTCAATTAATCTAAGATAAAATAAAATATGAATGAAAGGTACTCAATCCTTATCCCACAAATGAATAATATTCTAATATCTATATTATTCAATTATCTAAATATGGAAATAACAATTATTCTAATATCCATATTATTCTAATAATTAATCGAACTTACTCTTAATTCATAAGCAATTATTTTCCATTATCTAAATAATGGAAATAACAATTAAATGGAAATAACAATTATTCTAATATCCATATTATTCTAATAATTATTCTAATATCCATATTATTCAATTATTTAAATAATGGAAATAACAATTAAATGGAATATAACAATTATTCTGATATCCATATTATTCTAGTAATTAACTGAACCTACTCTTAGTTCATAAGTAAATATTTTCAATTATCTAAATGATTAATTGAACCTACACCAAGTGGGTAGATTCCCGCCCACGCAGAGATAACACAGGGACATCATTAATAAATTGCTGAAGGACAATTATGAAACATTGGGTGAAAATCATGTGATTGCTGAGGTAAAAGGTGATGCTCAGAGAATAAAAAAAAGAAGAGACTAATCAAACCATCTCAAAAAAATTATGGTGGAAGAAGTTGGGCAAAATGTGCAACGGAAGAAAAACGCCAAGTTCTGATCAATTGTTGAGGTCAACCCAAAAACACAGAGTAAAGGAAGCTAAGATGATGGGAACATGAGTGAGGGCACATGGGTGACATCATAGGTATTGTGTTTAAAGGCTTCCTCCTCTATCCAATGTCCAACCCTGTTGTGTGGTCAATGCCTCTTTCTAAGAGATCAAATAAATATGCTATATGGTATAAATCAATGAATAAAAATATATAAATCTACGTTGTTGGGTGTATACATTAAATATTTTCCATTGGCTGGTGCATATTGACTGACTGAAGTGTAGTGAAGACCTGAATGTGGTAAATATAACGTGGGGCATAATAAATGAGTGGTAGCGATATTCCAAACATGGAAGCAA
>JZKD02S1084003.1:59254-89789 GCA_000966675.3 Picea glauca | reverse complement strand
CTGGGCTTTTACGGCACCTCAATCGGCCAAAAGATGAAGAAGTTAGGCCTCCTCCATTTTCCTCCTTCAAGCTTTCTGAAACTGGTTCTACAGAACGCACCTCTGTGTGCATGAATCAAGAACACGCTCCAAAATGCACGTTTAAACCCAGCACCGCGCATAACCAAAAACTGGTGCAAACCATCGAACCGTTAACGGAACTAATACCCCCCAATCGTCAAGCCGTGGGGCATATGAGCCCATAGGACCACGCACTTTTAAAAATGGGCTCCGTCCCATATCAAATGATAGAATGACACTTGGCACCGAGCGGTTCCGAAAAATGGTCCAAAATGTAGGACGGTTAGGGTGCCTCCAGCCCCCAACCGCCTAGCTCCTAGGCACATGGTCCATGTGACTGCTCTCTAAGGCAAAAAGAGCTAATGGTTTTAAAACCGTGCCAACTCCCGCTCCGGTTCACGGGCATATGGTGTAATACATGAGAACCATGAACTTCATGGGTATAGCCCCCACGCATAAATGTAATTGTTAAAACAATGCAATAAAACCTGGATTTAAACATAACATACCCCGCGCGCATATATTATAACCATGCATATGTGTATATGTTATAGTAAAGAACCATGGGTCGGGGCTAAACCCCGGCCCGCCCCCTTTCCATTTATTACAATGCACAGACATAAATATAATGTAATCCGTATATCAAACAAGAAACATTACATGGTGCATTGGCAAGGTGGATTTGTGAAGGCGTTTACGGTGGGGAGGTCCGGGGGTCGAACCCCATGGCCTCCATAACTTTTAACAAATGAACCATTAACCAATGAACGAGTGACATGTGGTGCCCATGGATTGGGCCACGTGCCCTCATACCATTCGCCACACAAATGACACATGTCGTCTCCTCATTCGCCAGCAGTCAACCAACCATAGCTTGCCACATCATCGCCACACATGTTGTTGACGTCATCCGACACGTAGGATGCTGACATCACCCTGTGCCACGTGTCACCCTTCCAGTGGTGACACATGTCACCTCTGAATTGGTCCAACTGTACGTCAAAAAGTCCAAAACTGCATGACACGTGTCACTCCCTCGAGCCGCCATGTGTCCTATATGGACCTGCCACGTGTCATGTACGGACATGACGTATGTTGTACGAACCTGCCACGTGTCCTGTACGGACAGGTACAGTCAGCATCAAATTTTTGCCTGTTTGGCTCGACGAACAGATTGTGATATCTTCTCCATACGAAATCCGTTTGAGAAAGTAAATATACCGTCGAAATCAAGAAGACGAGACGGACGCAATGGCATAGGTTTCGTCGGATTCCGAGCACTTTGAAATTTGAGCAAAATTTTGCCCCCTGGTCCAAATTTTGATCAGCAAAACATAAACTCCGAATGATTTCAATGCCTTCACTAAGGCATAAGATTGTTTTTCCATTATGTTATACTTAAGTTCCACATCTCTAAGATCTTTGGTAAAGAAATAAATGGGTTGCTCATATCCTTATTTATTTTTATGCAACAGTACAACAACAATTGTTTCTTCAGAAGCAAAAGAGAAGATCAAGAAATCCTTAGAATAAAATGGACTAATGAGGACATGAGCTTCAATTAAAGATTTTTTTATTCTTTCAAAGGATGACTTAGATTCATGTGTCCGCTTAATATCAACATCCTTCTTCAACATATTTGTAATGAGATTAATGATCTCAGCAAGATTAGTATGAATCTCCTTAAGAAGTTGATTCTACCTATGAAGGATTATATGGCTTTTTTATTTCTAGGAATATCAATCTTTTTAATAGCAATCACCCTCTCATGATCTATTTTAATTCCTCCTTCGGATACAATATGACCTAGGATATTTCCTTCAAGCATAGTAAAATGAGACTTCTTTGGTTTTAAATATATACCATACCTTCTGCATTTCTTAAATGTCTGCTTGAGGTACTGCAAGTGTTCATCATCATATTTTGAGAAAACAATGATGTCATCAAGATATATCACTCTGAATTTGTCCTTTTCTCCAATGAATGCAATGTCCATTTTGTAAATGTGTTGAACCTGCATAGAATATATCTATATAAACAATAATACACACATTTGCAGAGAGAATTTGAGAAAGAAGAAGGAGAGAAAGAATGAAAGAATTATCATTAACCATTATGAATAATAAATAATTTACACATGATATACTTTGTATTACTCAATGAGTGTGCACTGTGGAGAACCGATGCACCATAGTGGTGGTCTAGAGTGATATGGACACACACTAGCAATTACGAGAGTGAACTTCCACCTAGTCTAGTCTCTCAGACAGTTACGAGAATGAACTGCCACCTAATTGAGTTTAACTAGTCAACTAGTCTTCAATTAACTGACTGAACAGAGAGTAGTGGGGAGCTAAATCAAGGAATCAAGGGTAATGCACCATTATGGTGATGATCCCAAGGAAAGTGTGCATTAGCTGGTGATGATCACAATGTTGCATGGTGACAAAACCAATGCAATATCTAAACTCAACTCAACTAGTCAAACTGAAGTTTCAACTGAAAGAGAATATTCTCAAGGTGGAATATTCTCCCCTAAAATATATGAGACTGGATAATGACTAATTACGACTAATAAACAAGGAAAAACCTTAGGAAAAATAAATCCTATGTGTGTGTGAAGTAACTCCAACACCCCCCCTGAACATCACTATGGTGAAAATAAAGAATGGGTCCCGACAACGAGGCCATGTTAGGTACCCAAATACAAAATATACACTGAAATCAAGTGAGGAAAGAGGGAAAGCCTCATGGGGAAAAACCCCCCTCAAGGTACAATGTATGTAAAAAGAAGAACTATAGTTTCTAGGACACTGTCTCCTTCACTCCAAGACGACTTCGTAGAGAATGAAACTTTTTCTCAGTGAAGGTCTTGGTGAAGATGTTTTCCATCTATTCTTCTGAAGGATAGAACTATAAGTCAATGATCCCCTCGTGTACTAAGTCTCGGATGTAGTGCATGTAGATCTCAATGTGCTTCGTCTGTTGCCTCTGAATTGGATCTCTATAGAACTTCAGAGTGCTCTGGTTGTCACACCAGATGAAAATCAATCGATGAAACTGAATTCCCAACTCAATGAGAAAATGTTGTAGCCACATAGCCTGGATGGTTATGTTAAATACCCCTTTGTACTCTGCCTCGGCTGAAGATAGAGAAATGGCGGATTTCTTCTTGCTCGATCAAAAGATAGGCCCGGAACCAATACTAAGTGAGTAACCAGATGTGGACTTGTAATAAGTGTTATCACCAGCCCGATCAGAATCAGTAAACCTGATGAGATATAATGTAGAGTTTGTTGCATAATGAATCCTAAAGGTGATGGTGCCCTGTACGTATCGAAGGATACACTTTGCAACCTTCCAATGTAGCTCATGCGGATCCTACATGAACCTGGAAACTATGCCAACTACATAGAAGAGGTCTGGTATGGAGTGTGTGAGATACAACAAGCTCCCCACTAGTTGTTTGTATAATGTGTTGTCAACCAGTGGAGTCTCCCTGCCATCCTCAAGTTTGACTCCTGATAGGAAAGGAGTCGGAGCAGACTTGCAGTTTGTCATGTGAAATCTCTCAAGGAGATCTCGTGCATACTTAGCCTGAGACAGTTTGATGCCTGATGCATCCTGACTGATCTCGATTCCAAGGAAGAAGTGTAGAGAACCCATGTCTGTCATCAAAAACATGTCATGTAGAATCCTCTTGACTGCAACAATCGTTGAAGTTGAGAAACTGGTGATCAACAAATCATCAAGATACAGAACTAAAAGTAAAAGTGAATCAACTATCCTAAGCATGTAGACATTCAGGTCTGATTTACAACATACAATGTTATGTGACAACAGGTAGGAATCCATCTTGGAATACCATGCCCTCGGGGCCAGAGTAGGGCCATAAAGGGACTTCTTCAGTCGACAGACCAAAGATGAGTCTTGCATAAATCCCAGGGGTTGCTCCATGTACATCTCCTTAGAGATATCACCATGAAGAAATGCATTCTTCACGTCCATCTGATAGACTTCCCATCCCTTGGTTGTCGCAATGGCAAGTGCCAATCGTATGGAATCCATATTCACTACTGAAGCAAAATATCATCATAGTAAATACCATGAATTTGCTGAAATCCTTTGGTGACAAGCCTATATTTGTATCTGCTAATCTATCCATCTTCTATGCTCTTGGTCCTATAGACCCATTTGCATCTGACAAGTTTCCTCCCAAAAGGAATGGGAACCAGATCCCAAGTATAGTTCTCAAGGAGGGAGTTGTACTCCTCCTGCATGGCGAATTCCCAAAATGGATTTCTAGCAACCTCTCCATAAGATTGTGGATCTGAAGACTGGACCAAGAATAGATGCCTAGAGGGAAATGGTTCAGTGGCAGTGAGTGCAGCAAGAAGCTCCTCAAAATCAGATCGAGTCCTCCTAATATCGGCTAGATCACTAATGAGATCCCCTACATCCCGAAGAGTAGTATGTGCCCACTTTGGCCTCTTCTATGGATCTGCAGCTGCATCTGGATGCTTTGACTCTGCATATAATTGTACTAACTCTGAATCAATATCATCTGAGTCCTTTGAATCAGAACTCTCATCTGAAGAAGAGTCTGCATTGGCATGATCATCATCTCAGACTGGTGGAAGAATGAAGGTGTATGCATGCAGTTGTTGAGGTGCATGCAAGACACTTTCCTCGAATTTGACACTTCACTCAATGATGAGTTGGTCTGAGGAAAGATCAACAATCCTATATCCCTTCACACCATTGGGGTATCCAACAAAAATACACTCATTTTTCTGTGGATCAAATGCCTTCCTCTTTTCGGAGGGAATCAGGGCCCATGAACGTGAACCGAAAATGCGAAAGTGGGTCACTTCCGGTTTGAGGCCACTCCAAACCTCATAGGGGGTCTTATCCTTGACATATCTATGGGGATATATGTTTTGGATGTATGTTGCACAATTGAGTTCTTCGACCCATAGTCTCTGTGGTAGTGACTTTGCATGCAACATGCAATATTCCATCTCCTTTAGAGATCTATTTTTTCTGCTCAGCAACTCCATTTTGTTGCGGAGTATAGGGAATTGTCTGTTGCAAATGAATCCATGCCTCATGGAAAATATTATGGATCTCATGATTTACATACTCTCCCCCATTATCATTTCAAAGGAATTTGATCTTATTTCCGGACTGTGTCTCAACCAGGGCTTTGAAATCTTTGAGGTGTTGAAAGACCTTAGATTTTTGCCTAAGAAAGTAGATCCAAATAAAACGTGATAAATCATCAAAAAAAATGAGAAAAAACCTCGCTTTGTTGATGGATGGATGTGGAAAAGGACCCATAAGGTCACTGTGGATCATATCTAAAGGTGCAAAATCTCTCTAAGACTTTCCTTTGTCGAATTTCTCTTAAGGGTTTTTTCTGAGAACACATACCTCACATACTCCCTTGGAGAAATTGATGTTTGGTATACCATCAACCAATATTTTCTTGCTAACTTGTTGCATGTATATGAAATTTAAATGTCCAAACCTTTCATGCCATATCCTACTACTTTCATCAGCATGAGTAAGCAGTAAAGAAGAATCAGGTTCAATGAATTTAGAAAAGGTATACAATATAGACTGATGATTTACCTCACCAATAGAAACCCTGGAGTTGGTTTGCATGTCGTAGATGTCCACGAAATTTGGTGTGAATATGAATTTATTTCCAGTGCCAGAATTTGTCATCTGATACACGAAGAGAAGGTTGACATAAAGTTTTGGAATGTGCAGCACATTCTCGAAGCTTCCATTGGTGAGTTCAATCCTTCCTTTACCAGTGAATTCGACAGAAGAGTTGTTCCCCATAAAAATAGGAGTACCTTTGAATGCATCCAAAGAATAATATACTACTTTTTAGGAAACCATGTGATGTGATTCTCTTGAATCTACGATCCAAGCATCGGGAGAGGAGTTGATGGCAATCAAGGCATAGCTAGAATTGCCTTTCTTGGAATTCATATCTTTTGGTTTATTCTTCTTGGCACCCTCGAGGATGCGATATCCAAGGTTTTTTTTCTGAAGTATTTGAGACATTAGATCTATTTGATTTTTCATGCATGTGGATTCTGGATGGAATCCTTTGTGAAAGTACGAGCATTTCTCCCCTTTTCTTCCCTTTTCCCCTTTGGATCCGGAGGCATCAGTGAAGGGTTTTGTGTACCCTTCCTTCTTTGGATGTGCATGAGATTTTTGTTTATATTTATCTTTAGATTTATGATATTTGTGTATGCCATCATGCATAGTGAGTGCATGCACCCTTGGGCCTTTTATTGTGCCCATGTTGATGAGCTTGGTTTTCTCTTGTGTTAGGGATTCGATAAAGTCCTCAAGAGAAGGCATGTTCCAGGTGGCTCTGGAGGTGAATATAATAGAATGGAATGTGGATACAAATACAGAGAATTCAATACCAAGCTTGGAGAGAATGGTGAGAACCATTTGTTTCTAATCCTTCAATTTATGAACCCCGCAAGCTTTGAGTTGCGACAGTAAATCCTTGAATTTTGTAAGGAAATCCTGGATATTGTTGAAGCTTTTTGGATCCAATGTGAGCAGCTCCACCTCCAACATGTGTTCCCTCATCTCATATTGTTTTCCAAATTTCCCTTGCAAGGTGGTCTAGGCTTCATTGGGAGTCTTACAGAAAGATATGTGAAAAAGGAGATCGGGAGAAATAAGACTGCAAATTGTTCTGAGTGCCTCATCCATGCAATTTAAGTACTTGGATTTTTCTATGGATGATTTCAGTTCTGTATATATATTCAATGTTAACCTGTACAACTCTATGGTTCATAGATGTATGACTGTTCTATCCTTCCATGCAAAATAGTTGTAAGGTGTAAGAATGAATTCTTTTGGAAATCCATCTTTCCGCTGTCTTCAATCTTTTGTACCTGTAAAATATTTTGGTGTAGATTTTGCTTAGCAGTTTGTCAGCTCTGATACCATGTAAATGTGTTGAACCTGCACAAAATAAATCTAGCTAAACAATAATACACATTTCCAGAGAGAATTCGAGAAAGAAGAAGGAGAGAAAGAATGAAAGAATTCTCATTAACTGTTATGAATAATAAATAATTTACACACGATATACTTTGTATAACTTAATGAGTGCACACTAGAGGATTTTCAATGCACCATAGTGGTGGTCTATATTGATCTAGACACACGCCAATAGTTACGAGAGTGAACTGCCACATAGTCTAGTCTCTTAGGTAGTTACGGGAGTGAACTACCACCTAGTTGAGTTTAACTAGTCAACTAGTCTTCAGTTAACTGACTGAACAAAGATTAGTGAGGAGTTAAATCAGGGAATCAAGGGTAATGTGCCAATCTGGTGATGATCCCAAGGAAATTTCACATTAGCTCGTGATGATCCCAATGTTGCATGGTGAAAAAACCAATGCAACATCTAAAGTCAACTCAACTAGTCAAACTGAAGTGCCAACTAAAAGAGAATATTCTTCAGGTGGAATATTCTCCCCTAAAATATAGGAGACTGGTTAATGACTTATTATGACTAATAAACAAGGAAAAACCTTAGGAAAAAGAAATTCTAGGTGTGTGTGAAGTAACTCCAACAGATTTCTCTTTGGAACGTATCCACTGCATTCATATACCCAAAAGGCATATTGTCACACATGAAGGTACCTCATGGAGTAGTAAAAGAAATTTTATTTTTATCTTCTTCAAATACTACAATTTGATTGTATCCAGAATACCCATCTAACATGGAGATCCTATGAGCACCTACCACTTTCTGCAAAATGTGATCCATTTTTGGTAATTGATAGTTATCCTTGAGTGAACACCTGTTCAGATTTATAAAATCCACACATAACATTATTTCACCATTTTTCTTCCTGACTGGCACCAAATTTTCCACCCACTCTGAATATCTCGAAGGTACTATAATCTTAGCATCTAGTATTCTTTTCAACTCTTTTTCAATGTCTCAAGCCCTAAATAGTGGCACATTACCCCTTAATTGGGGCATACTACATTAGTATTGTTATTTTATTTATGTCGGCTTGGGTCCATTCGTTGTAATTGTACCTCCTAGTCTCCTATATATACCAAGGAGACCTTTTCATTTGGAATCATTTGGTATTTGTAAATTTATGTGGTGTATAAGGAGGTTTCCCCCTAGAAGAGGCTTATTATCTAAAATTTTCTCTTTGTCAAGGCATTGAGTACTTATTCTGAGGTTTTTTTATGCTATTTTGATATTTGGTTTTTAACATTTGGTATCAGAGCTCAAGGTCTTGGGGTTTCGTTGCTGCATGTGAGACACCTTGGAATTTTCACTATAACTTTTTTTCTATGATGTTTGATAAGGAACTCCTTATAGGATATTTAGCATACAGATAAAGGTACTTGGGGTTCAAATTTCAGCTCCTCAGACATTACACTTTCAGATATATATACTGTGTAAGATAGGGTTCTGGAATCATCCTGAATTTATTCATCACATAATTTTTTCTATAAAAACATTATTGTGATGTTTCAGACCCTGAAACTCAAAGGATATTCAGTTAAATTATCAAGGTAGTTGTGATGAAACTTTCATCTTCTGGGTCATCCTACTTTTGTAGATACACCTTGTGTAAGATAGGGTAGCTAACTAGTCATATTAACTAGTCTCAAACATGTGTTCTAGGTAAAACAGTGATATATTCTTCAATGAGTATCCAAATTAAATGAGACTAGTTGCATTGGATAGTGGAAAATTTTTAGTATTTCTGGTGAAATGTTTATAATAAAATAGCATATATTATTTTCTTGGCACGCTTTACAAGTACATAATCCTGGAAGGGAAAACAATTAGAAAGGTGTGGGGAAGTTACCAGAACTTCCACTTGGAAAATCCAATTTTGATCAGACCTGTGGCATTGCAGAGAGGACTTATCAAAGAACTACATAACGAAATTTTTAGACCCAGAAGGGCCAAAATTTTGGAGATACAACAGAATAAATATTGTCTAGCAGAACCACCTCAAAATAAAGGTTTAAAAGTGATACTTAGTCAACATACCACCAAAAAATGGAACTTCTCCACCAAATAATCCTTCAAACAATCCTGCTTGGACTCTTGATGAAGGTGAAGACATGCGCAGGGACATAAATGATTTACAAAATAAGACATTAACAAAATATGAACTACAAGGGATGATGGATTCAACTGAAGCTAAGTTGGAGGAAATAATGGATACTAAGATGGATGGTTTAAAAAGGGAGATCATGGAAGGGTTGAAAATTTTCCTAATAGAGAGGCCACCTGAAAGTGAAAATGTATCCCATGAAATGCATGATGAGGACACAAAGAAGATGAATCAACACTGGAGAAACTCCAACTTTGGGTTGAAGACCAACCCCTTTCCTAAGATCGATATGAGGATGTTTGATGGCAATGATCCTATCATATGGATACTTCAGATGGAGTAGTTATTTGATCCACATGATGTGCCACAAACACAAATGGCAAGAATTGATTCTTTATATTTAGAACCCAATCAATTTTTGTGGTATCGATGGGTTTGTTCTCTCAAATCACTTGTCACTTGGACAATTTTCATGGAAGAAATGATAACACACTATGAGGATACAAGGAGCAATACCTTCTTTAGCTAATTGATAAATCTCAAGCAAAAGGGTTCAATTGCAGAGCACATTGAGAACTTCCAAATATTGAATATAAAGGTAACGAATATTTGAGATGAGCACCTAATTGATTTATTCATGGGAAATTTTTTATGCTTGAATCTGTTAGGACCGAAATGAAAACCTAATGAGGATACAAATCCTCATGTGTTTTTATAGAGGTGGTACTCCTCTTTGTTTTATGATAGTCTTTGAATTCTAGATTTTCAAAATAATATAAGACTTTGAGAAAGTCCAGTGTGGCATTCAAAGAAAATATAAAAGTTTTAGAAAATAAAATGTTTTATTTTAAAAGAGAATTCCTGAGAGATGACCAAGAACCTCACACATCACATATTTGAAAAAATAAGCAAAATTTCACCACATCCATCATAGTTAAACTAAATATTTTTTATCAAATATAAAAATAAAAGAAAGTGGTTTGTACGCATAAGAGAAATTTAATAGAGTAGACAGATGTGGAGCTCAAATGAAGAAAATGATAGATCAATCTCAAATATTTTATACTCAAAACTCAGAGTTATAAAACATTGTCAAAATTGATCTTGAATTATTTCTCTTTGTAGTTCTTCTCATGGTTCTTCACGTCTCTCTTCATTTCTTCCCACCATATCTAGAGATATTTTAGGAATATGTTTTTCACTTCCTAGAATACATACTTATTTGCTTTTACTTCTGGTAATAGGTCCCTTGTATTTGTCCAACTTCAATTCTGACCTTGTTCTTGTGCTCTACGAGCTTGTTTTTCATTTATTTGGTCTTGTCGTTCCTCTCTCTTCTGTCTACGAAGGATTTCTCTTTCTTCTTCTTATAACAATGTATGCCAATATATTTCCAATTCTTCCCTAGTCTTGGTTGTCATTATTACCAAATTATATAGCTGATGCAAAATGCTTCATTGATTATTCAATCCAATTTCTAGGTGGGGTTGATCAACCTGGGGCAAAGTCATATATTTTTCAAAAAAATGTTAAACCATATTTCAAATTTTTAGTTGGATCCCCAGTTTGGTCACCAAAAATGTTGATGCTTGAATCTGTTAGGACCAAAATGATAACCTCACGAGGATACAAATCCTCTTGCATTTTTATAAAGGTGGTGCTCCTCTTTGTTTTATGATACTCTTTGAATTCTAGATTTCCAAAATAATATAGGACTTTGAGAAAGTCCACTGTGGAATTCAAAGAAAATATAAAAGTTGCAGAAAATAAAATGTTTTATTTTAAAAGATAATTCCTAAGAGATGACCAAGAACCTCACACATCACATATTTGAAAAAATAAGCAAAATTTCCTCACATCCATAATAGTTAAACTAAAGATTTCTTATCACATATAAAAATAAAAGAAAGTAGTATGTATGCATAAGAGAACTTTAACAGAGTAGACATATGTGGAGCTCAAATGAAGAAAATGATATATCAATCTCAAATATTTTATACTCAAAACTCAGAGTTATAAAACACCATCAAAACTGATCCTGAATTAGTTCTCTTGGGATTTCTGAAAATATATTATAGTCTGTTACAAATCTTTGAAATTAAAATGTATTTGTCCCGAGGACTGGGATTGGGGCTCCCGCAGACCATAAAATTAAATATAAAAAAGAAGTGAGTTGTGGAGAGAAGATGGTGGGTGATGACAGAGTAGCAAGACCTAGAAAGAAGACAGGAAGAAGTTATCAGATTTTGGTTAAACCTTTCTAGTCAAATAAGAAGAGTAAATAGATGAAAAACCGATAAAGAAAGCAAGATGTGATCAACATAAAATTACTATGATGGTCTCTCTCTCTCTTTTACTTGCTTTTTGCTGTCCTTTTATTCTCCTCCTTGGCAGTTGTATGAATTGTCTCAACTGTTGTTTCTTGGTCTTCTTTAGTTAACTTATCAATTTCCTTCTTAATCCAATCTTCAATGCAACTTTTCATTGGTGCAACATTTATTTCATGCCTAATTTTGATATTAAACAATTCACCTTCTAAATCTCTTAGGTCATGAGAAATTCCATGTATTGCCTCCTCAATATCTTGATTTTTCATAGAATAATCAACCAACCAATTATCTATCTCTTCTTCTCCATATTCAATTATGCTATTAAATTTCTAAGTCAATAATCCTTTTAATTTCTCCACTTGTTCATCAAATTGTTGCCTTGTCATAAACATTGAATTGAGAATTAACTTAGGATCTTTCACCTCAACAGTGCTTCCTGCCAAATCTATCTCTATGAGTCTTCTAAATAATTCGTCTCTTTTCACTATGGCTTTGTTGCATGCTTGGACAATGTTATTCAAATTATCAATGTTTTCTTTCCAACAAGCATTCAGTTGTTTAATTCGACTTGGAGAAGGAAAATCCTCTTCTCTCCTTTTCAATTCTGTCATGTTTGAAAATTTTATCCCAAATGGTAAAACAACATATGTGTAGAATCCGTATTCATTCTTTAAATCATCTTGGAGATATTCATGAAATTCATGTTCCCTTGAACCGAAAGAAACAATATTTTTTGATACCTCCCATGCTTATATTATCAATGGCATTCTCTTTTCAATATTTTTCTCAACATAACTTTGGACCACTGTGAGAAAACTTGAAGATCCCTTTAATTTAATACTGGGTGTAGTTGGTTTGACCATTTTCAAATCACTGGCCAGAATTGGAAGAGGCATTGAGACAATTTCCAATTCTTTGATCTTCTCCTTTAATTTGGCATTCTTAGCCTCTAAACCATCAATAGAGTCGTCGAGCGTGTCCCTGGTTTCCCTATGGATTTTGGAAATCTCGGATGGTTGCATATATTTCAGGTTGACCTCTGAGTGGGCCTTTCCCTTTTTATTCTTTTGGTCACTTATTTCTACAATGAACTTTTTAGATTCTTTATAAAAAACAACACTTTGAAAAGTGAAGGATTCTTCTTCATTAAAGGTCTCATTTCCAATGACTTCCAATAAATAATATTGTTGAGGCATATTTTCTGGTTGTTCTATTGCAGGAAATATTTTTTCAATATTTTCTTCTAGTTCCATATCCTCTAAAGAAAACCTTTGAATGCCATTTTCTATAAGATTATCTTCTTCCTCTTGCACTAAATTTTTTCTTTTCTTTCTCACGGGAAATTTGTTTGAACTCTCAATTTTCCCAGGGGGAGGATTCTTCTCTTCCTCTCCACTAGAACTATTGTTGACAATATTTTTAATTGGGTGCATCGTTGGAGCATCGCTCCTGGATGTAGTAATATTGGGAGTAACAACTGGAGATTGAGCACTTCTTTCACTGGGACCTTTTCCCCTTTTCTTGTAAAGATCATTACTACTAAGTAATGTTTCTAAATCACCAACATTATGCACATGAGTGCTTTGGTTGTTACCCTCTTCTTCTTCATTCAAGATGGTTTGAATGAAATATTTACTGAACTCCACTAAAAGAATATGTCCAACAAAGATTTTGTTCGGATAAAAACCTTTGATATTTTCATCATACTTTAAACTCACACTGTTAAAATGATTTGAAAATTCGTCAATTTTATTTATATTTCTGAAAATGAACTCTCCAATCTTCCATGGTAGGGGAATACACTGCTTTTTCCTTTTTTCATGGAAAAAATGTAGCCAGAAGTTATATTGCATTTCCACCTCTATAATAAATAGTTTATCAGATACATGATACGGGAGAAAACAAGGATTCTCTTTCGAGCAAAATATCCTTATGATACTGTGATTCTCCATTTTTTCTATTATCCCCTTTTTCTCTAAAAATGTGGTAGCTTGATCATATATCCTTGGGGTGTTTTGCCCAACAAAAGATTTTTGAAGCTGAAACAAAATTATTATAAAATTCATAGAAAAACAAAGGGGTCTTATGCCTCCATAATGCCTGATACCAAAAGGTAACTGGCTCTGTTTCGCAATTCACCCTCTTATTGATGGTTAAGTTTGGGAATTGACAACAATGAACAATAGAAAATATAAAATAAGAGGCCATAAATAATTTTATGTCTTTTTTATAGTGTGATAATTGGGACGAGATTTCGATAGAAATGAGTTTTCCCCAATAAAAATGTCATGTTCTTGTATTGTAAAATACAAAATATATAAAATCATGCGAGATATAGAAGCAATGTTTTCCTGACCTTTCAACCTGATAAATATCCACAAAATTTCTCAATAAGGGTTTTTAAAGACTCAACCTGGATTCTAGTTATGTCTGTTGGGACAGATGTAGAATTATCCAAATATTTCAATAGAAGTTCAAGCCCGTTGTTATATTTCTTCAAGAATTCTCTGTAATCTTCACCTTTGAAAGTAAGATTCGGCTCTAGAAACTTTAACATCTTGCGGAAAACTTGAGGTGAAAGAGAAATCAGAGAATGATCTTGGAGTTGTATAATTCTTTGACTCGGTACGTACTAGTCCACACACCATGCAAAAAGTTCCTTACAATCAAAAACCTCAGGAACACACCCAACACGAGAGATTCCATATGCCCAAATTATATCTTTCTGTGCAGGAGGAGATGAATAATACAAATATGCTCTTGACCACTAGAAGTTTTGGTCTTTACGACCAAATATATTCATAGTATCACCACAAAACTGTTGTCTAGATGATGCTACCATAGGTTGATGAGACTATTTATTCAGTTGAATAATAATCTCAAATAAATCTTTTTGGAAAGATAATGATATTTTAATCCCTTGGAAAATGAATATTTAATGATATTTAATGAGTAATTCCTCGATCCTTTCTCGATTAATGATGATCTTTTTGGGGCCTACACAATAGTTGTTCACATTAAAAAATACTTAATTCATATCAGGAAAATAAACAAAATGGTGGGTGTTGAGGAAAAGGTATGGAACACCTTACTCAATCATTTTCGAATCTTGCCTAACTAGGACAAGATAGTTGGGAATGTCAACCAAGATTTATAGCCTCAAAAACATTCGCTCAATCCATGAGTATTAATTACAAGGATTAAGGTTGATTTTATAATTTATATATGTTGCAATCTGAAATAAAGTTTATAGAAAGCTATTGAAATGTATACATATTTTACCCTAATGTGAACATCAAGACCAAAAGAGAAAAAGTAACCAAGTCACGAAAACACATGTATGAGACCGAGTAGAAATATGATTTTATTTCATTCTGAGATACCAAGAGTGTTTTTCTCTTTACAAGCCCCTACAAGAGTATGGACCAAAGTCTGATTTAGAGATCCCCGATGAACAACATACAAAAAGACTTCGACAATAAAGTAAAACTTAAATTAATAATCTGGATCAACTTGCCACAAACTGCTACCATTTTGACTCTGTAAGATATCCTTTATTAGCCATGAAAACTAATTCAAAAATAAACAAGAATACACAGAATATCAAGGATGAATCAACACCTCTAAAACAATCAGCCGAAAAGTATGGTTCAACCTTGAACCTTGTTGTCTACCAAAAGACCCTCCTATCAACAAGCGAATTAGGCTTTCAAATAAACTCAGAAATGAATGAAAACCGAAACTATCTCATGTAACTAAAGAAAAACCCTTAGTCTTTCTTTTATCCTTCTATTCCCCCCAGTCTCTTCATCCAATTGGGTTTTTATTTTTTTTCCAATTAGTTGAATTAATTCAACTACTTTTAATTAGTTAAGTCAAATTAACTTAATAAATTAGTTTATGAGAAAATAATAATAATATATAATTAAGGGTCTTAATTAATAATAACTAAAATAGGTGGTACCCCTTGTGACTCCCATCAATTCTTCTTTCTTAATCATCAAATATAAAGAAAAAAAGATAATCATTTAAACCATATGACACCCTTGTAACTCTCGTGGATTTTTAAACTGGATATTTAAATATCAGCAATAATTTATATCATATCCAAAAAAAAGAATATATATCCACATTATCCACAAAATATCCACAATTAAGGCATGTTGTCCAAAATATGTTGAAACCCATTAAACATTGTCCTCATCACTGAAAAACATAAAAGTAAGCATTTAGAACCCATATTTGTTTCTTTGCGAGGCATACTTCCTCTTCTCGCTATTGTCCCCAAATGAATTCTCTTGAGTGGCCTTTGGTTGGTTATACCTTTGAGGTTTTATTTCATCGATCACATGGGAGTAGTCATCCTTGAGCTAGAGGCAGGAGGACACATATTTGGAGGAGTCAGTGGATGGACTAGAGGGGGAGGCTACTTCTTTTCCTTTGTCTTGAACCGGTTGTGGAATATCAATTTTCAATCTGTTGCTAGTGTGCGAGGATTTTACTAGAGAAACAACGTGAGAAATTTGAACATTGGAGTTAAATGGTGGTGGTAAAGACAATAAAACAGTAGGCCAACCACGATGGCGAGAGACAGGCTGGTGGAAAATTTCTTTCCAACCACCATCTGCAGGGACTTCAGGATACCAAGAAACATGTGGAGGAATGGGAATGTCGAGAATATTCCGAGG
This sequence comes from Picea glauca, assembly GCA_000966675.3. Taxonomy (NCBI): domain Eukaryota; kingdom Viridiplantae; phylum Streptophyta; class Pinopsida; order Pinales; family Pinaceae; genus Picea; species Picea glauca. The sequence continues at coordinate 73,568 of JZKD02S1084003.1, read as the reverse complement.
AGGACGAAAGAGGGTATGTCTAGGTGAGGGTTCAGTATACCATGGACAATCCAATTAAAAAACCCAACTTGGAACAATTGGTTCAATTCTTGTGGTTCAACGTCAAAATGGATAGAAAATCTAGACCTCATATGGCCTCGATTCCAATTTTCCCTACCTCTATTATTTCGACCACTGTTGTCTCTACTGAAAAATTTCATCCTGTAGCAATCGTTTGTCAATAATGAAGCTCTTAATTAACCATACATGAAACTCTTCTTACATTGAATCAAACGTTGGCTTCAAAATTGACACGAGATACATGAAAATCCATCCATAACACATCATTTATTAATTTTCATGTAAATAGGGAATGATAGGGTTCATGGGAAATATGGAGGTAGTGTAATTAGTGAAAAATGGTATCATGGAGGGAATCAATATATGAATATTGTTCAACAATTAACCAAACAATTAACTGTGTATATAAAAATATCAAGAATATTAGTCCTCAACCCATGCTATTTTATCTTTCCTTCTCTTCCATAAAAACTTCTTTTTTAAAATTTATATCAAAGAACATGGATGAAATAAGTGAAATCGGGATCATGGAGGGAGTGTAATTAACGAAAAATGGTAGAATGATAGGGAAATTTTACAGTTATTGTTCAAGGAAAAAAAAAAAAAACATGCTACCTCTGATGCAATCAAAATATATCTCTGTCTAAAATTTCAAATTTTAAATAGTATTGTGTTTCCAAAACCATAATCCAAACTGATGCCTTCCTTAACAAAATTGTTCGTTGGCCTCTGAATTGTTTTACACAGTAAACTATTTTATATGTACATAATTATTTAACCACAATAACCATTATACAAATGTTATCATTATATAAAATAAATGATGAACAACATCATAATTGCTACAAGAAGACAACAATAATATTAGAGTGGATGAGCCATGATTCATAACATCAATCCCAACAATGGTCCTTTAAATCCCACAGGGTCACACACAGTGCTCCCAAAACAAAACTCATATCCATCATGAAATCAAATCATTGTTCAATGCAACCTATTTTAATTTCATTATGGGTAGTATTATTCAATTCGAGCATCAGACATTTCAAACACAGGTGCCTTCGCAAACAATAAAACATGATTATTTAACCAAGATAAAAAAAAAATTGTTATCGAGAACGCAAGCTTAAACAAATTTTAACTTCCAATGAATATGTGAGTACAAGACTCTTTCCACAATTTCCAAGCAAGATACCAATTAAACCTATTCCCCAGTAACTGAGAAAGAACAATGCTATAATCAAACTTCAAACTAGAGTAAGCAACACCTTCACTATAATGTGTAGGGTTCGAGATATGTCAATGACAGTAAGTGGTAGAGAAGAGGGGAAATTTAAACAGAGGGTTTGAAAGTTGCATAGAACGAAAAGATTACTCCAAAGGTGTTTTTCATTATTAAAATCGATCACAGATAATATAACAATAATACACAAAATTTCTATTGACTTCATGAGCTTCGTATAAACAAACTGTAACTTCCAAAGAATAAGTGAATCCAACACTTCCTTCATCACAACATAACAAGTGACCAATTAAAACCCATGCCCAAACCAAAATAGCACGAATAGTGCTCCCACCAAAATATGGGTAAGAAATGTCCTCATATTTGCATAAGGTTCACCATGCAACAGTGACAATGAGGTCATAAGAAGACAAGCTAAAAATTGAGGGTTTGGCCAGGACAAGGAACGAAAGGTTTTATTCCTTCATCATATTTCACCTAAAAATTCACAGGGAAGTGACCAAGGCATGTCATATTAACCACGAAACCATAACTCAAAAGGCCAATGGGGTGTACAAATAACCCATAGACAGGAAGCGGTGAGGAGTTACGAATACGAAAAAATCAAAACATGAACCAGAGGTAAGGCAGGCCCAGGGTTCCAAACATAATTATTTTCCATAACAAAGAAATGAGAACAATCATACACAGTAAAATACACCACGATATTCCTTCAACACCATGGCTCAAATACAACCACCACAGGAAGCAAAACCTTGCAAATAACCAATACACAGTCCAAAATATTTCATAATAGCTTGAGAAATACACATCCCATGAGAAACTAGTGCCAACATTTTGATTTAAGGGCAGAGAAAATTTCATGGATGGAGAAGTAAGAAAACACCATACCTGTAAAATATCGCGTAAGGATAAAAAACCAGGGTTGTATACTTCCTCCACGACTGAGCAAGGAGGAGCAGTAGCAACTAACAGAGCAAAATGTAAGAATGACTAGGCTGGTGGGCTCGAGGCGAGTTTGAGTGACGTGCATTTACTACACGTTGCTTCTTCCTTCAGAATTTCATTCATGGATTAGTACAAGCCAATCCCACTAGCCAACTCACCACACCATTAACATTCAAAACCATTAATGCAACTAGATATTCCAACCTTGCCATGTTATAATTTTCAAAAATGTGCGACATTCCAAAGTGCACCACCCCTTGCCACTATCCATATTTCCCATATGACAAATTGCTAGGAACACATCCAATTTTCAATTCAAACCAATGTGCATAACAATAGTAGAAAGGGTCGAGGTGGTCACCCAACTTTGCTATGGACAATATACAATATCATAATTAAAACTGGAGTGTAATTCTTTCATCCAAAAGGAAGCATAATCATATTTCGCGAGAGATAATGTAGACCACGTTGTTCCTTGTTTTAATCACTTTTCCCCATTCCAATTAACATATGACTAGTTTCTTAGGTTTGCCACTAACATTGCAATCAAAACCAATGCGCACCACAATTGTAACAAGGGTTGAGGTGATCACCCATAATCCATATATAATCAAATTCAAAATGGAGTATTATTGCTTCACCCATTTAGCAACATGACACATTTTGCAAGAGATAATGAAGATCACATGTTTTCCCTCTTTAATCATCAGAATTCCTTACCACAAGCATTTTAACCATTATTTGAATCGAATAAGGTATAGAAACTGTGTCGCAACCAATACATAGGAAAAAAATATATAAGTGTCATATCTCCATCATAGTGCCATAAGTCAAACAAGGGGTCCCACCTACTAGTATATTATTAATATAATTAAATAATAAATCTTGGAAATCATTTGCGAGAATAGTATCCAACGTTGCGCTTTTAAGTGTCAACAAACTGGTGACTCCACAAGGAAATTTGTTTCCAATAGATTAAGAACTCAGAATGTTTGGTTTAGCAGACCAATGAATCGTATATCAAATAATTATTTACCAAAATGATTATGCAACATGGGGAGTGAGGCGGTTTAATGGAAATAGTGATAATGGATTTTGGGAATAACTCATAAAAAGTGGTATGAAGAGTAAAGTGTTTCTTGTTTTAAGGAGAAAACTTTATGGTATGCTCTTTTGAATCTAAGGATGGAGGGAAGAAGGGGACAACAAAAAGTAGGGATGAAAATCAAATCATCTATCTAACAACAGTACTGGAAGTAGAAGGCAAATTACATGATGTCTACAAGGAGGAAATCATGTGTTGGCATGTTTGTATAGGAAGAGTGTGCTTGTCATTGATGGAAAGAACAACAACGATGATGGCAAAAAGGAAAATCATAAGCTTAGGAGGAGAATAAAACAATATGCAGAGATCAAATCTTGGAAGGAAAAGCGTAAGCTCAGGGTGAGAAGCCTCAACAACCGTTTGATCAAGAAATTGACCATGTTGATTGTCTAATATTATGGACGTCGGTCATATCAGTCAGATCTCATAAACCCAAATATCGACGATTGTGGTTGATATAACAAACGATTAGCTTAAGTCAGATTAAGTCGTGACCGTTGGATGCGCAATCGTTGGATCAACGATAGGGATAGATTGCGAAGATCGAAAGGAAAATTAAATATTGTGTTATTTCCAATCCTGCAATTAGTCAGGACCGTTAGATATTATAGCCTCGAAGATCGACAATTGTGGTTGACTCACCAACAACGTACAACTTCAAATTGTGGAGTTTTGGTGACAAGTTAAATCACTCACAAGTTGTGGTTCCGCAACCATCCTTGATCGTTGATCTACTTTGAGAGTCTTCACAACCATTGGATCACTTTTAAGAGGAAGTAAAAGATAAGCTTGAAGAGCAGCACCAAAGATAGATCGAGCCATCGATCTAAGAACATGATCGACGAACAAAATTTGGATCACATCAAAAGTTGTGAGGAAGTTATTGTTCATGGAATCTCACTTCAGAAGAATTGGCAATTTGAAAGTCGAATTACCCAAAACCTAAAAATCCAAAAAGAATAAGGACCATCAAATCTGGAGAAAATGTGATGACCATTAGATCAGGGAGAACCACGTCAGTAGACCACGTCTATAAGGACATGTGGTAGACCACGTCATAAGAACATGTCAACAAGGACACATGGCTCAATCAGACAATGACAAGTGCCAAGTTGAATCGACACTTCAGGTACATGCAAATCATGAATCTGAGTGACACATGGAAACTACTCGGCTCGTGACACATCAACAAGTGACATAAGAAAGCTACATCACTCCGGGAAATTTAATTCAGGAGTTTCATCACCAACAAATGTGAAAAGTCCTGAAGTCTTGAAGAACGAAGGTATGAAGTCGCTCTCAGCCGTCGATCTAAGGTACATTTCGAGATTTAGGAAAAACGTTAGATCCAGAAGAAGTATAGATATGATCTGTTGGATCTGAGCACCTAGGATCAATGGTCGTTGGATCCAAAGATAAATGCATGAAGGTTAAGCCTTTGGATGAGCATAGGAGAGTGAACTTGTCAAAGTCCCAAAGTAAGTAGGGACCATCCATCTTCAAGACTGACAGGTGGCGCACGATCCACAACTCTGGAGAGAATCACTTTGGGAGTTTTTTGTTGGGAAGGAAACTAGATCATCGAAGACCCGAGGGCTGAAGAAGAAGAGGGGGAAAGTTGATATTTTCGAACCCCAAATAACCTAAGGTATTGTGACCGTTGATTCGATAAGACCATGTTTCGATAGATCATGAATTCTGGGTGAAACACTGGGGATAAAGCGAAGTTTGAGAATTGAGACTCCCAAAGCCCGAAAGGAAAAATCGATCTCGTCCGTCGGTTTGGAGGGCCACATGTCACTTGGTCATTAAGACTTAAGAGGGTGTGGATCCATAAAAGAGGAAGGAAAGACAATAGATCAGAGTCGTTGATCAAAGGAATTTGTCAGAGACTGTGAGATCGATGATCATGCCTGATTGTAGGACAAGAAATTGCTCAGAAGTTAATTTTCTAAAGGTAGGCCACAATCGAAACCACGGCTTGGAGAAAGGACACGTGGAGCTCTATAGTGAATTGAGGGGAGAAAAGAAGATTTCCCTCAAACCACTTTTAGCCATGCCCGCAATCGCATGGTCACATGAGAGCATCTCCCAAGGTCACATTAGCAGAAGATTGAGGAAGAAGCTAGCGCTTCTAGGCTTCATATCGAAGGTTACACATTGAAAAGTCAAAAAGCCTCTATGTGTATAATCCAACGATGTTGATCAAACTGAATCTGATCGAAGGGTTGTTGTTTCACTTCGTGGTTTCTTGATCAGTTACAATTCAGTTTCACTAATTGAGTCATTGTTCTGGGGAATTGGAATCATGGCTCTTGAGTGTTCTGAGATTCTCGACATGGGTGTTGGAGATTCAGAGAGTAACAGATGATGAGGGCATGAATAAAATAAAGATTCCATGACAGAGGAAGGTTGTTGTTTCTTGGTAAAACAAGTCAAACTGTATGTGATCAAGAAGACAACAGGAATAGAGCATGAAAGATATAGAGATGGAGAACATAAGTTGGACAGAGAAGAAATGGTGAAAACAACAGACTGTATGAGAACTTAAGCACAAGAAGGTGTGAGCAGGAAGACACTGATGCAGGCAAAGCAGAGAAGTGTAGTAGAACAATGATGAGACTAGTAATCCATTGATAAATATTGTATCACTGTAATAAATTTCAACAAGCAAAGATTTATATTTCAGGGTGGTAGGGTGGTTCTAGGGAGAAATATTGTCCTCAGAGTTTCAAGTGGGTGCTTGACAACATGGAGTTGTAGCTTCCATTTGGTTGTAGCCAGAAAAAACAGGGCGGTAGGGTGGTGCAAGGGAGAACTATCATTCTTTGTTGTACAGTTTGGTTCCCGTGTGACTGGAAGTTGGTGATTCCATTCAGTTGGTGTTGGAATACTCAGGGAGTTGGTGCTTCCTTCTAGTGGGTGCTAGAGAAACCAGAGAGTTGGTGCTCTCAAAAATTTGCATCTTGTAAAACAAAGGTGGTAGCCTCACATTGAGTTGGTGCTCAAAGATAGATGATGTACAGAACATAAAAAGACTGCCTATCATTCAAAGAAGAAGAGATTTTCTCCCTTTATGGGTTTCCTCGGGAATATTTGTTTCTGTATACTTCATGTGTGTGATTGATGTTTAATACTCTATTGCTTACTTCCCTAAATTATTATGATCATAATTGAGTGTTTTGTGATGAGTTTAAAATGGGTATAATTGTTTAAGCACAGTAACAACTGATTCACCACCTCCCCCCCTCCCAGTTGTCTAATAATTGATATCAATGCGGGTTCCTTTTATCTAAGGGTAGATCCTAGAGCTTAAAAATGAATATCCATTAAGGAACTTCAACCAATAAGGCCCCCCTGTTCATTGGAACAAACTTTGCCTTCTATAAAGTTAGGATGAGAACCTACATAATGGCTTTAGGTGCAGATGTCTGGGATGTGGTAGAGACTGGATATGTGAAGCCAATTGTACTAGCTTCTAAGTATGACAAGCTAGAATTCAACTTCAACATTAATGCTATGAATGATATTCTGAGTGGGCTTACAGAAGCAGAATTTGTAAAAGTTATGTACTTAGAATATGCCAAAGAAATTTGGGACAAACTCGTTAGCAGTTATGAAGGTAATGAGAAGGTAAAGGGTGCCAAGCTTCAAACCTACAGATTACAGTTTGAAAAACTAAAGATGAAAGAGGATGAAACTATTGGGAATTACTTTCTGAGAGTTGAAGAACAAGTAAATGCAATGAAATGACTTGGTGAAAGAATTGAGGAATCCTCTTTAGTTTAGAAAATTTTGAGATCTCTTCTAGATAGGTTCAACCCAGAGGTCTCTACTATAGAATAACTTAATGATCTAAAGTTCTTCCTATTGACCAACTCCTAGGAACTCTAACTTATTATGAAATGAGGATAGGTAAAGATAAACCCACCTCTAGAGAAGCATCATTTAAAGCAGATAAAAATGAGGATTCTGAGCCTAATGAAATTGAAGCAAAATTTGTGAGAAGACTAAAGAAAGGATTAGGCAAGTACCAAGGAAAGTTTCCCTTCAAATGTTTTAACTATGGAAATATAGGTCACTTTGCATCTAAGTGTCCACACAAGAAGAAGGACTAGAACACTGAAGGTGAAGAAAAGTACAAATCCAATAGATTTGGTAAAAAGAAAAGTTTATGTGTAAACAATGATTCCACTTTGGCCATAATCATAAATTCATTAACCTTATATGATTCCTCTTGTGAAGATAAGGTTAATGACTTTATGCTTATGGAAAAAGAGGATTATGATAATAAAATCACAGGAACTGATGTTAATGATAAAGAAGTTGTGCTTAACTTGGAAGAAGAACTGATCAGTGCCCTAGAAGAAATTTCTAGACTCAGATTTAAGAAGAAAAAGAAAAAACAATTGTTGATACAGTTAGAGAAAGACAGTAAAAAACCTGATGAATACTTTGCCCTGCTAAAAGTGGAATTAGAAGAGGCAAATAAAATAGAGGACATTCTGAAACAATGGTTATTAGAGAAGGCAAGATGTGAAGCCTTGGAAGAAGAGGTAGTAAAAACCAGAAAAGTGATGGAGAAGTTTAAAGCATTGTATCTCCAAAATCTTCCAAGCATTAAAGCCTCAGCAGAACTAAACGACATTATGAGAAAACAAAGATCTCCTTTGTTGAATATTGGTTTAGGCTATGTAAGTGGTTCAAGTAGCAAAGAGCTAGTAAAGATGATCAAGTTCCAAGTCAACAGACAATCAGACCATGTGAGTACTCTTCCACCAAAATCTAATGAAGACAAGATAATCCCTGATAAAAAACAAAGATATCAGAAGATGGAGAAAAAAATTCCAAGAAGAAGGCCATCCTTCAGGTACCAAAATTTCTTCCATGGTTACTGCTTTTACTTCTCTAATTTTGGTCATAAGATTGCAAATTTTCAAATTAAGTTTAGAGACACGCAAGGATATCAAGAAATAAACAATCTTTGCAACATAGAACTAAACAACCAACGAGTAGAAAAATTTACACGAATCACTTTGACCTGTTGAACAATGAGCTTGAATGCTATAACTGTCATAACTTCGGCCACAAAGCTGCAAACTTCCATCTGAAGAATTACAAAGTAGATCCAAGGATAAAACCCTTAGCTGAAAATGCCAACACATGGAAAAAGAAAGATAGTGAAAAATGTGGTCTAGTACTTTCAGCTCAAAAAAAAAAAAAACCCTGGTATATAGAAAGTGGATGTTCCAAGCACATGACTAGAGACAAGGATAATTTTATGTCTATAAGTAAAAGCAAAATAGGAAATGTGACCTTTGGAAATGATGAACTAGGTAAAATCAAGGGTAAAGGGATGGTTAGTTTGAGTAATGGTAAAGGAAAATCACAGGATGTTCTTCTTGTAGATGGGCTAAAACATAATTTTCTCAGTGTAAGTCAAATGTGTGACAGAGGATGTGAAGTGGTGTTCACTTCCAAAGATTTTAAGATAAATTCTGTAAACTCAGGACAAGTGGTGGCTAAAGGCATAATGACAGATAATAATGTATATGTGTTGAAAGAAGATAGAGAAGAGTGTCATCTAAGCAAACATGATGAAATTTGGTTATGGCATAGGAGACTTGGACATCTAAACTTTGACCACTTAATCAAGCTCAAAAATCTTGAGGCAGTAAAAGATCTTCCAAGAATATCAAAGCCACAAGACTCTGTGTGTAAACCCTGCCAAGTAGGAAAGCTAACTAGGACACAGTTTAAATACAAGAGATCTACTTCAATAGAGAAACCACTCCAATTAGTTCATATGGATTTATGTGGTCCATCAAGATAGGAAGGCATAGGTAAGGAAAACTACTTCATGTTGATCATTGATGATTACTCCAGACTCACTTGGGTTTGTTTTCTCAAAGAAAAAGATGAAGCATTTGATAAATTTAAAATATTTAAGACTTTAACTGAGAATCAAACAAGAAACAGGTTAAAGGCAGTGAGATCAGACAGAGGAGGATAATTTATGTCAAGTGATTTTAAGTAATTTTGTGATAAACATGGGGTCAAGAGAGAATACACAATCCCAGGAACTCCACTGCAAAATGGAGTAGTTGAGAGGCAAAACAGAATAGTTCAGAAAATGGCTAGGTCAATGATGAATGAGAAGAACATTGGTCAAACCTACTGGGTAGAAGCAATACATACATCAGTCCATATTCTTAACAAATCCCACTTTAGACCACATAGTGACAAGACACCTTTTGAACTGTGGTATGGAAGACCTGTTTCAATCACACACTTCAAAGTATTTGAGAGTAAGTTCTACATAAAGAATAATAACTAAAACCTTGGCAAGTATTATGACAAGGCTAATGAAGGCATGTTCTTCGGATATGCTACCAATAGTAAAGGATATAGATGCTTTAATAAAAGATTGTATAAATTAGTTGATTGCATTGATTTAAAGGTTGATGAAGGAGTCCCAATAAGAGAGGTGACCAATATTGAGTCTACTATAGAGGACACATCTGAAGCTAAATATGAATAGGTCCAAGAATCATAAAAATAAGACTTTGAGTCAGATAAAGATACAAATACTTAGGCAGACTCAAATCAGCAGACAAAATCAAATCCTTCCTCCAGAATTACTCAAAAGAATCATCCTGCAAGTCAGATAATTGGTGAGAAAGAAAAAGGTGTACAAACCAGTAGAAGGATAATCAAAGACAATGAGAATCACATATAGCCTTCATATCCATGGTGGAACCCAAGAAATTTAATGAAGTCAATAAATATGTAATTGGTTAAAATTAATGAATGAGGAACTAGATCAAATTCAGAAGAAAAATACTTGGGAGCTTGTTCCTAGACCTGCATATAAGAATGTAATTGGCTCCAAATGGGTGTTTAAGAAAAAAATGAATGAACAAGGACAAATTGTTAGGAATAAAGCCAGATTGGTCTATAAGGGGTATGCACAAGTTGAAGGATAGGATTTTGATGAAACCTTTGCTCCAGTGGTAAGATTGAAAGCCATCAGAATGTTTCTTGCCTATGCATGTCATAAGAACTTTAAAGTATATCAGATGGATGTTAAGTCAACATTTCTTAATGGAGATCTAGAAGAAGATGTATATGTGGAGAAACCTGAAGGATTTTCACTGACAAAAAATCTTGAATATGTCTGTAAATTGAAAAAGGCATTATATGGACTGAAACATGCACCACGAGCCTGGTATTATAGACTGAACAAATTTCTACAGGACATAGGATTCAATAAAGGTATTGTTGACAGTAATCTATACATTAACTCTAAAGGTGATGATTTATTAGTTGTTTTAGTTTATGTAGATGACATTATTTTTGGATACACTAATGACCCTTCAGTTCAGTGGTTTGCTAATTCAATGTAGACTAAGTTTGAGATGTCTATGATAGGAGAACTATCATATTTTCTTGGTTTATGAATCAATCAGAGTTTTGTAGGGATATTTATCTCTCAAGAAAAGTATTTGAAAGAGATGTTAAAGAGGTTTCAGATGGAAGATTCTACACCTATGGTGGTTGGTTGCAAGCTCAGTAAAGATGATATTTCACCTGATGTTGATCAAAGAACATATCAATCAATGATAGGCAGTCTTATGTACATCACAACATCTCGTCCTGATATAATGCAAGTTCTTGGAATGGTAGGTCGTTTTCAATCTTCTCCTAAACAAAGTCATTTAGCAGCTGTCAAAAGGATATTCAAATATTTGAAGGGTACAATGACTTATGGTCTCTACTATCCTAAAAATCAGAATTTTCAATTAACTGCATATTCAGATGTTGATTGGGAAAACTGTTTGGATGAGAGAAAGAGCAATAGTGGAGGTGCATTCTTCTTAGGTGATTCATTAGTAGCATGGCTTAGTAAGAACCAGGGATCTATTTCATTATCAACTACATAGGTGAAGTACATTGTTGTTGCTACTTGTTGCACTCAGATCTTATGGATGATACAAACTCTTGCAGATTTGAAGGTAACTTATACTGATCCCATTCCACTTCACTGTGATAACACCAGTGCCATTAGTGTCTCCAAGAATCTTTTTCTCCACTAAAAAACGAAGCATATACCAATAAAGTATCATTTTCTCAAAGAGTAGGTTACAAACAAAGTTGTTTAGTTGAATTATATTCCTTCCACAGAACAAATTGTAGACATATTTACTAAAACCCTAGCCAATACACCATTTGAATATCTCCATTAGAAGTTGGGTGTCATCCCTTCTCTCATCTAAGAGAGTCCATCCTGTCAGGGGGAATATGTGTTGGTAAAATATCTGATACCTCCAAAAAGTACTGCAACAGCTCAAGGAGAACATGTTTTCTTTGACATTGAAGTCAAAGGGGGAGAAAAGGTGTGGTTTGGATGCTATAGTTGGAGGTCTAAGCGGAATAGTGCAGCCTTTCAGGTTTTCCATCAATGCCAAAGGGGGAGATTGTTGGCATGTTTTTACAGGAAGAGTGTTCTTGTCATTGATGGGCAGAACAACAACGACGATGGCGAACAGGAAAAGCATAATCTTAGGAGGAGAAGTGAACAATATGAAAAGATCAAATCTAGGAAGGAAAAGCGTAAGCTCAAGGTGAGAAGCCTCAGTAGCCGTCCGATCAAGAAATTGACCGTGTTGATTGTCTAATATTACGGACGTCGGTCATATGAGTGACCGTGGGCTTGAGGACTGTTGGAGGATCGTGACCATTAGATATGCAAGCCAAATCAACGACAGGGATGAATTGCGGAGAGCGAAAGAAGAATTAAACAACTTGCTAGTTCTAATCCTACAATTGGTCTAGATTTTCATATCTCATAAACCCAAATATTGACGATTATGGTTGATCTAGCAAACGATCGGATTAAGTTGGATTAAGTCGTGACCTTTGGATGCGCAATCGCTAGATCAACAATAGGGATAGATTGCAGAGATCGAAAGGAGAATTAAATATCATGTTATTTCTAATCCCGCAATTAATCAGGAACTTCATATCTTATAGCCTCGAAGATCGACGATTGTGGTTGACTCACCAACAACGCACAACTTCAAATTGTGGAGTTTTGGTGACGATTTAAATCACTCGTAAGTTGTGGTTCTGCAACCATCCTTGATCATTGATCTACTTCAAGAGTCTTCATGACCGTTGGATCACTTTTAAGTGGAAGGACATGATAAGATAGAAGAGTAACACCGAAGATAGATCGAGCCATCGATCTAAGAACATGATCGATGAAAAACATTTGGTTCACGTCAAAAGTTGCGATGAGGTTATTGTTCAGGGAATCTCGCTTCGGAAGAATTGGCAACTTGAAATTCGAATTACCTAAAGCCTGAAAATCCGAAATGAATAAGGACCATCGGATATGGAGAAAATGTGATGACCGTTAGATCAAGGAGAACCACGTCTACAAGGAGAAATCTGATTTTATTTCTCCCTTCATCATTAACAAATTCAATAGATAAGGTTAATGACTTTATGCTTATGGCTAAAGAGGATTATGATACTAAAAGCATAGGAAGTGATGTTAATGATGAAGAAGTTGTGGTTGACTTGGAAGGAGAACTAATCAGTGCCCTAGAATAAATTTCTAGACTCAGATTTAAGAAGAAAAAGAAAAAACAATTGTTGATACAGTTCGAGAAAGACAGTAAAAAACCTGATGAAGAATTTTCCCCGCTAAAAGTGAAATTAGAAGAGGCAAATAAAATAGAAGACATTCTGAAACAACGATTATTAGAGAAGAAGGAAAGATGTGAAGCCTTGAAAGAGGAGGTAGTAAAAACCAGAAAAGATATGGAGAAGTTTAAAGCATTGTATCTCCAAAATCTTCCAAGAATTAAAGCCTCAACAGAACTAAATGACATTCTGAGCAAACAAAGATCTCCTTTGTTGAAAACTGGTTTAAGCTATGTAAATGGTTCAAGCAGCAAACAACCTGAAAGAAAAGAGCTAGTAAAGATGATCAAGTTCCAAGTCAGTAGACAATCAGACCATGTGAGTACTCTGCCACCAAAAGCTAATGAAGACAATATGATCCCTAATAAAAAACAAAGATGGAGAAAGATGGAGAAAAAAATGCCAAGAAGAAGGCCATCCTTCAGGTACCAAAATTTCTTACATGGTTACTGTTTTTACTGCTCTAATTTTGGTCATAAGATTGCAAATTTTCAAATTAAGTTTAGAGACATGCAACTAAGGAGATCAAGAAATAAACAATCTTTGCAACATAGAACTAAACAACCAATGAGTAGAAAAAATTACACCAATCACTTTGACCTGTTAAACAATGAGATTGAATGCTATAATTGTCATAACTTCGGCCACAAAGCTGCAAACTTCCATCTGAAGAATTACAAAGCAGATCCAAGGATAAAACCCTTAGCTAGAAATGCCAGCACATGGAAAAAGAAAGATAGTGAAAAATGTGGTCTAGTACTTTCAGCTCAAAAAAAAAAATACCCTTGGTATATAGACAGTGGATGTTCCAAGAACATGACTGGAGACAAGGATAATTTTATGTCTATAAGTAAAAGAAAAATAGGAAATGTGACCTTTGGAAATGATGAACTAGGTAAAATCAAGGGTAAAGGGATGGCGAGTTTGAGTAATGGTAAAGGAAAATCCCAAGATGTTCTTCTTGTAGATGGGCTGAAACATAATTTTCTCAGTGTAAGTCAAACGTGTGACAGAGGATGTGAAGTGGTGTTCACTTCCAAAGATTGTAAGATAAATTCTGTAAACTCAGTACAAGTGGTGGCTAAAGGCATAAGGACAAATAATAATGTATATGTGTTAAAAGAAGATAGAGAAGAGTGTCATCTAAGAAAACATGATGAAAGTTGGTTATGGCATAGGAGACTTGGACATCTAAACTTTGACCACTTAATCAATATCAAAAATCTTGAGGCAGTAAAAGATCTTCC
>JZKD02S1084003.1:28806-39572 GCA_000966675.3 Picea glauca | reverse complement strand
AAATAGAAAGAGCCCCCCATCGAGGTGACAGTGGGTGGGGAAGCTCCTGTTACGCCGGTTTTAAGCATTGACTCAAGCTATCTAAACCTTTCATACAAACCGTGCGATAACAAGACCTAGCCAAAGTTCTTAATCTGCATCGGTGGTAATGGTACTCAAGAAAGAGAGCTCATGGTGTATGTGTCCAGATTATAGAGAGCTCAACAAGATCACTATTAAAGATAAGTTTCCCATTCTCTCCATTGATGAATTGTTAGATGAACTACATGGAGTAATCTACTTAACAAAGTTGGATCTTCGTTCAGGGTATCATCATATTAGAATGAAGGAAGAAAATATCCCAAAAACAACATTTTGAAATCATGAATGCCATTATGATTTTTTCTTCATGCCTTTTGGCCTTATGAATGCACCTTCCACATTCCAAGGGTTGATGATTTTTTTTTCAAGCCCTTCCTTCGAAAATTTGTGTTAGTATTTTTTAATGATATACTAATCTATAACAAGTCTTGGGAGGATCATGTTCAACATGTTGACAAGGTGCTACAACTACTAAAGGAGAAACAACTATATGAAAAAACATTAAAATGTTTCTTTGGGGTGAAGGAGGTAGACTATATGGGTCATATTGTATCTCATGAAGGTGTCAAGGTAGTCGCTAACAATATTAAGGCCATGATAGACTGGTCAATTCCTGAAACATTGAAGAATCTTAGAGGATTGTTTGGTTTGACAGATTACTACCATAATTTTGTTCAGAACTATGGAAGAATAGAAACACCTTTAATGACATTAACTAAGAAGGATGCATTTTCATGGACTACAGAGGAAAATTAATCTTTTGAACAACTTAAAGAAGTGATGTAAAAAACTCTTTTCTTGACCACACTAGACTTCAAAAAAACCTTTATTGTGGAATGTGATGCCTCGAGAAATGGCATTGATGTTGTTCTAATGAAAGAACGAAGACCCCTTGCTTTTGAAAGTCGACCACTCAAAGGAAATGAATTACACAAACCCATTTATGAGAAGGAAATGATGGAAATACTACATGCATTGAAGCAATGGAACCCTTACCTAATAGGTAGGCACTTCAAGGTCAAAACAAATCATTATAATCTTAAATACTTCTTGGAACAAAGACTATCTTCAGAAGAACAACAAAAATGGGTGACCAAGATATTGGGTCCAAAAAAGGGAAGCAAAATGTTATGGCAGATGCACTCTCAAGAAAGGATGAAGATGTTGAGGCCTTTCTCTATGCTATCTCGATCATCCAACCCGATTGGATAATAGAATCGAGGGATGAATGGAAGAATGAAGAAAACATGTGGACTCTCATTCAAAGGTCGCAACAAGATTCCAGTGCATCGGATGCATTTATATGGAAAAATGATATGCTATGGTACAAATATCGCTTATATTTATGTAAGAACTCCCAACTCAAACAAAAGGTACTCTTGGAATTGCACACCTCTCCAGTAGGAGGGCACTCAAGATTTTTGAAAATCTACCATAGGGTCAAGAAGGAATTTTTTTGGGATGGCCTTAAAACTGATGTTCAAAGGTTTGTGGAGGAATTTTTGGTTTTTCAACAAAATAAGGTGGAAAAATTTAATACCCTAGGTCTTTTACAACCATTAGCCATCCCAAGTCAGTGCTAGGAGGAGGTTTCCATGGATTTCATCATAGGGTTATCGAAGTATGAAGGAAAGAGTTTCATCATGGTTATTGTTGATAGAATGACCAAGTACACACACTTTTGTGCACTCTCTCATCCTTTCAAAATACAGTGCAGTTTCCACCACATTCATGGAGATATTTTAAAATATACATGGAAGCCCAAAGATTATTATAAGTGACAAAGATCCCATCTTCACTAGACAGTTTTGGACAGAATTATTTTCTTGTTTGGGTACTCAATTGGCTTATAGATCATGTTATCATCCTCAATCTGATGGACAAACCAAGATAGTGAACAAATGTTTGTGAGGATACCTTCATTGCTTTGTCTCTGATAAACAAATACAATGCTTCAAGTGGTTACCCTTGGCAGAATGCTGGTATAACACTTCCTTTCATACTGCAACAAAAATGACACCATTTATGGCACTCTATGGATATCACCCACCTTCCATCACTTCTTCTCTAAAATAAAAATATAAGGTTCAAGTAGTGGAAGATCACATCAAGAATAAACAAGAAGTTCTCCAAATCTTAAAGGAAAATCTAACCATGGCACAAAATCGCATGAAACAACAAGCAAATCAGCATTGTAGTGAAAGAAGTTTTGAAGTAGGGGATTGGGTATTTTTAAGACTACAACCATACAAACATATGTCCCTCAAGCAAGCTAAGAAGTAAAAAATTATCACCAAAGTACTATGGCCCTTATAAGGCGTTGAAAAATATTGGTACTATGGCATACAAATTGGAGTTTCCTGCATCTTCACCAATACACCCAATTTTCCATGTTTCATGCTTAAATAAGGTTATAGGTGACAAGATCCTCATTCAAACTGTATTTCCAGAACTTGGTGAGGAAGGAAAAATCATACTAGAGCCTGAAGCTATCAATAACATAAGAATTCACCAACTAAGGAATAGATCCATTTTAGAGTATCTCATTAAGTGGAGGAAACTACTTGTTGAATATTCCACTTGGGAAGATGAGTCTTTTATACAGAAGCATCTAGAATTACTCAAGTGTTGCATACAACACTTGTCTGAAGGGGAGGGGCATGTTAAGCCCTAAATAGTGGCACATTACCCATTAATTGGGGAATATTACATTAGTATTGTTATTTTATTTATTTTGGCTTAGCTCCATTAGTTGTAATTGTACCTCCTAGTCTCCTATATATACCAAGGAGACCTTTTCATTTGGAATCATCTGGTATTTGTAAATTTATGTGGTGTATAAAGAGGTTGCCCCCTCGAAGAGGCTTATTATCTAAAATTCTCTCTTTGTCAAGGAATTGAATACTTATTCTGAGGTTTTTTATGTTGTTTTGATATTTGTTTCTTAACAAAATTATAGGAAACAACATAGGATTAAACTGTCTCATTTTTTGTCTGAAAGCTTTAGATTTTGTTTCAAAGGAATTTTATGTTGAATTATGTCAATGTTAAATATATTAAGGTCTTCATATGACCAAGTAAAAATATCAGCAAATTCCTTCATAAGTTTAACATACATGTTCCTTCGTTCTTCTAACAATGATTTAGATAGTTTAATGATCTTTGGATCTGCAATAGTGCCAATATTGCAACTAAACACATCCTTTTCCTAACTCTAAACGGAAAATTTCTTGGAAACGTAATTGTTGTCAAACAGTCTTTCCAGTGGAACCAGACCCTTTGGAAAGTGATTTGTCTTTAACTCCACTATTTTATGCCTTACTACCTTATTCTAAAAAAGAACATTTGATTGAATTTTTGTTTCATCATTTTCATTTTCTTGGTCAATAGAAATGGCAAAAAATTCATCAATAGTTTCTAGAAATATTTTTAGTTCCTAGTCATCACTGGAAACTTGTCAGTGTTTGATATTATCAAGGATTGAAGGCTTGTATTTAACTTCAATTTCATATCTCAAATTGGAACATAACAGAGTCTTGAAATTGCTAGCTGCTAATGCTAGTGAATTTGCTTGTTGATTAAATTTTCTCTAAACAAATGTGATATTAAAAGCCAAAACTAAGTTTTCAATGAAATCCCATACCTAGTTCTTGTATTGCTTCAATCTTTGTTTCTTTTTATGATAAATATTCTTGACTTGATGGATGACTAATTCAAAATCTCCAAAAACTGTTAATTAGTCAATCCCCATATCTTTTGCGTCTCTTAACCCCAATAATAGAGCTTCATATTCTGCAATGTTATTGGTGGTCTTGAATTCCAATTTATAGGATAGAGATATAATTTCTTTATAAGGAGAAATGATTACAACCCCAACACCTGATCCTTCTTTTAAACATGAACCATCAAAGAACATTTTCCATACCGAGTTTTCCATATCCTTTGCTTGCTTACCAATGAGATTGTTACTTGATGGTTCGGGAAAATCATCACTAATATGAAATATGTCTAAGCCAATTTCATCATCTACTATATATATAGGGTGATTTCCTGTATTGTCATGATCACTTACAATATAAACAAGTCATACTTCCATGTATAGTTTATGATGCTCTCCCCAAAAAATAGGTATGGTGGCATATGTCAGATCCATTTGAAAAGATCCACCTACCCTTTTGGTCCAAGACCTAGAAAACAACATTCCAAACTTTGGTGGTATATCAGCCACTACAATGTCCATAACAACACTCTTCATAGGAAACTGAGAAAATGTCACAACCAAATCTTCGATAACTCCTAAACACTCGAATTTTTAAGAGTCGAAAGAATAGAGAACTTGGTAGGGTTTTGTGATATCTAACCCTAACTCATCCATATCCACCTTCAACATAACATTATGTGAAGCTCTCGATTCCATGAGACAGTTATGCATAATTTTATCATGAAGGTTTAGGGATATATAAAATGGTGGAGAAGAATCAGATTTATCTTCAATATGCGGACCAGTTGTGATAGCGGGATTTTCATCTTGCAAATTTACAAAGTCTAAAGAGATAACAAGTGCATGAGAAGTGTCTGAAGAGATAACAGTTGCAGGAGATATTTCTTTAGGAGAAAAAACCCATCAATAATGGCAGGAGAAAAAACTATTATTGATGTTAGTTTTGGAGATAATTTCGATATAGAGCAATCAGATGTTTGAATGAGAGTGTTTGTTGAAAGTCTAGATAGAGAATTAAGAAAATGGTTCTAAGGTATTCCTGTAGGTTCTATTCCAGATATTGACGTTTTAGATGAGACTTTTTTGAAACAGTGGGGAGACAAAAAGGATTACTTGTATTATATCATTGAGTTTGGAGCCTTGAAAAGAAAAAGTGGTCAGTCTGTGTCAGATTTTACTAAAATGTTTAATAAATTGTATACCAAAATACTTGATGAAATCAAGCCTACTGAAACCTCTGATAAAATTACTTTTGCTAATGCCTTTGATGCTGAATTTTCTCTTTTTCTGAGAGAAAGAAGGTCTGCTACTTTCAACTCGATGCAGGAGGAAACTATTGAGGTAGAGTCAAATATTCTAGAAGCAGAAAGATTAAATTCAAAATATGATAGAGACAGAAAGAATAAGAAATAAGATGTCCCATCTTCTTCCAATACATCAACATTTGATCCAAAAATCGATGAAATTGCTAAAATGTTGAAGACACTAACATCAGAATTGGCCAATTTGAAATTGGAAGAAAAGTTGTTGAATAGACATGTTCAGGAGGGTGGGAATAGGAACCCAAATAAATTTAGAAGACCACATAATGCTCCTCAGATCATGCAAAGAGAAAGAAGGAATCATGAAAACCAAAGGATATTTCCCCCTTTTCAGAATAATTCGGTTGAAGATACAAAAAAAAATGATGATGTTGAAGAAAATTCTACAACTCTTTTAGATGGAACTAAAATTCCTACTAGTCACTTGACTCAACATGAATATGAGGATTCTTTGATATCAAATCAGTTTGATGATAAAGAAGAGGAAATTTTTCAGAATGAGCCTCAAAAGAGATACGATTTAAGGTCTAAACAAAGTGGGTCAAAACCGAATGCTCAAACTCATATTAAGAAGACAAATACTCCATCTAAGCATGGGCCAAGAAAATCAGATCAACATCAACAACCTATCAAGGCAGGGGTTTCAGAGGCAAAAGAAATAAAAAGACAACTATCTCCTTTTAATCTGGAGCATGAGATAAATAAAATTAAAATTCTTGTGCCTTTGGTGGAGCTAATAAAGAATGAGCCTTTTAAACATTCTATCTTGAAGGTTTTGCAATCTCATGCAATTGTTATCTCTTCAGACACTTCTCATGCACTTGTTATCTCTTCAAAATTTATAAATTTGCAAGATGAAAATCCCACTATCACAATTGGTCCGCATGTTGAATATAAATATGATTCTTCTCCACCATTTTATATATCCCTGAACATTCATGATAAAATTATGCATAACTATCTCATGGACTCGGAAGATTCACATAAAACTATTCCATTGCAGAAGTTTTGGCTCCTAAAAGAGAAGTGAAAGGACCAAAGTGTGAGCCTATCAAAGCCCCAATATCAACTTCATCTTTAAGAAAAAGAGTAACCAGAAAAAATCTGGACCCCAAGGTCGTTCTGACATTATCAAATCCAAAAACGTTATTAAGAAAATCAAAGAATACCCAAGTCCAGTCCTATTCTTCTAAAGGTAAGCCCTCTTTTGAAGAGACAATTTCTATTCCTAAAAAATCTATTATTGTTTCTGAAGAAAAGTTATCTCCTATTATTGAAGAAAAACCTATTATTGATGAGAGTGTTAGTTTTGGATTTTTCTTCAATAATAGGTTTTTCTTCAATAACAAGATATAACTTTTCTTCAGAAACAGTAATGGGTTTTTCTAGAATAGAAATTGTCTCTTTGGAAGAGGACTTACCTTTAGAATAAGAGGATTGGCCCTAGGTATTCTTTGATTTTCTTAATAACTTTTCTGGATCTAATAATGTCGGAACAACCTTGGGGTCTAGATTTGTTCTGGTTACTCTTTTTCTTGAATATGAATTTGACATTGGGGATTTGATAGGCTCACACTTTGGTCCTTTCACTTCTCTTTTAGGAGCCAAAACTTCTGCAATGGAGTCGCCAAGTGAAAAAAATGCAGTCTAATTTAGTGTCTAACTCTTGTCCACCATCAAGAGATAGCCCTTCTCAATGTCGTTCTTCACAGGGAAATATATCTTCGTTCCTTCATCCCTGACAATGGAACCAAAAGATGTTATCCGTAAAGTTGTCCCTGATTGATAAGGGGCAAGCTAGGGCACCTCAGTTATTGCGATGTTTTATATTCATAAAACAAATGAATTTATAGACTTGGTTTGTGGAGCAAGTAGTGGATAGGTTGGACAATAGTTGATTAGGTTACACTTCAATATCAGGTTTCCACAACATTCAACTTAGTCAAAGGAATTCACTTTGATAATCTAGATGGATAAAATAAACATTGATGAAAGAGAAAACTTACAAGTTACAATTTGTTCACTTGTTAAGAAGAAGTTTCAAATTCCCAATAATATTCAGAAAACAAAAATAATCATTTTAAATGCAAATCCTGAAAAGATGAATTAAATCAACAAAATCTTTGATTGGAATTCAAAACATAACATGATACAACATTGCTTTGCAAAATTTCCAGATGCATTCAAAATAAGACAAAAGAAATAATGGCATAAAAGAAGATAGTCTAACCATCATAATGCCTTTCAATTGAGTGCAAAAAACTGCAGATTCCAACTTTACAATTTTGATCAATATGTTCCTTGAGTGCCACAAAATCTGAACCCTTTACTCTATCATCTAATTGCCTTTGAATACAAAAAGTTGATTTCCATTTTGATTTGACATCCTAAAACCTAGTAACAAACTCGATATATATGGCTATCAATTAGAGATTACATTTAATAAGACAAAAACAAAAATCCCAGATCTTACAGAAAATATCTCCTATGATAACTTCCTAAGATATCTTTAGCCCTTATACATATGATCTACAACAACTGTTCTTGGAATTGATATGCTGAAAAACTTAGACCTTCAACTTTATGCTAGATGAATGTCATTTACGATGTTGATTCTGCTTGCAAACAATTTTTAATTTCCTGAATTTTCTCATCATCCTGTCAAAAGAGAGTTACAAAAACCACTATTTTGGTAGTACAAACCAAAATAAGAGACAACATGTATATTGGTAGAACATGAAGACCTTTCATGATTGAGTATAAATTTTCCCATTAGACTTTTCTTGCTGCAATTTAGCTTTAAGCACAACATTACTCCAGTACAGTTTGATGTTGATTTTCCTGACTTTCTTTGACAATTCATGCTGAGTTTTGTGCTTGTCTTTCAGTTTTTGGACTTTTTCCTACAACTTAACACTCCAAATCTCAAGTGTCTGATTCTCTTGCTTCAACTCTTTAATGGCTATCCGAAATTCCTCATTCTTATGTTTTCCCGGTACATCCTTTGTTTCAACCATGTGTTCATGTTGGTCCTCTTATGGTGCAGGTTTGTTTAAATCAATTGAGATTTTGGGTTTCTTACGACTTGTTCCATACTTATTTCCTTTGAAGATGCTTCTTCAACAATGTCCTTTTTCACAGGCTTAGATAAGTTGGTTGTTTCTTCTTTATAGGATTCTGACAATTCTTGGATCTTTGG
This sequence comes from Picea glauca, assembly GCA_000966675.3. Lineage (NCBI taxonomy): Eukaryota > Viridiplantae > Streptophyta > Pinopsida > Pinales > Pinaceae > Picea > Picea glauca. Next base: position 31,249 of record JZKD02S1084003.1, on the reverse strand, counting down.
ATTGTAGGTGGGATCTTGTTCCATTCCATCGTCTAATTGAGAAGATTCAACTTTAACTATTGGTTGTTGTTGTTCTCCTTTTTAGTTTTCCTTATTAGAATTTCCCATAAGTTTTTTATTTCCAATCTTTCTTTCTTAGTAATCTCAAGAGTTTATTCATAGGTCTCATCATCTATGACAATCAAATTCTTTTTCTTGAGAGAAGGTTTGAACAAAGATTTTGAATTAAAAGCTTTAGCTTATTTTTAGGTCTAGTTTTGGGTTTACTAGGGTAGATGACAGGTTGATCTATCATGAGTTTATGTTTCAAGCTAAATTTTTACCCTTAGTAATTCTTGTGCTATTTGCCTTGTCATCCTCCTGGTATAAACTCTGTCATAACCCACAAACTCTTGTTTTGAAGTGGAGAATTCAAATTCTTGCTTAATTTCTTCTTCATGTTGTAAAACGAGCTTTCTCTTGCTCAATCTGGTCTCTCTTGCTACATGAGAAGTTTCTTGTACCTTTGATGGGCTCTTTGATGTGTTTCCCCTTCTTGTTGAAACCCTAGTTTTCTTTTCAGGAGTTATATTTTATGTTTTTTAACCCTCTTCTTTGAACCCTAAGGAAGACAATAATTGTTCCCGGGACACTTGAACTTCTCTTAATGCATACATAACTAGTATTTAATAGACCTTGATGAAATAAGGTTTTATGAGTAGTTTTAGGATGACATTGTATCATCTTCGCCATTTATGTCAATCTTTTTAACATGTAAAAGGGAAAATTCATTTCCTGATCACCATTTAAATGCATTAGAAAATGCATGTGGTAGCAATGAATGATAGAAAACCTACCTTCACAGATTATATACTTCTGGACCACTAATAAACACTTTTCCACTATGCCTTCAGCCATTTATTTGGAATTCCTTGCCTCCAATCTGGATTGTGGTGTTCTAGCACTAGGAATTGATTGCGTAGGTCTGCAGGTAGTTTGTTTTTTTTCCACCATCTTTCACCCTTTATAGGCAATTGACAAGTTGTTGCAATTGAATGCTTAGTGACATGAATGATCACATCTCCATCATGAGTCTAAAACTCGTCGAAATTCTTGGCAAACAACATCGAAATTTCTTCATGGTGCCCTTGAAAAGTGCGGAAAAACTTAAACCACTCTCCATTGATGAATTTTTCCATAATTTATGGCCAAGCTTCTAATAATTCAGTTCCCTCATGTTCCAATCTGAGGACTCGAACTCCTTTCTTAGGCGACATACTCCACTCTCGCACGATCACGCTGACCACAAGCTTTGTATATCTATGAGAATTAAGGTTTCCCCTTATTCTAGCTTTCAAGGATACATGCATAGAACACCTAACGCAACTGTGTTTTTGTATATGCAAATGGTGTTAAACTATATTCCCCTCTATTTCAGAAACTCTTTAAAAACAAAATTAAATCATAATTTTGCATGTGTTAATTTGTGACCCGACACTTGGAATTGATTGAAGTATGAGTAGATTTGAGTTCGTGTACATTAAATCACGCATAAGGATAGAAAAATGATTTAGATCTGACATAATCTAAAATCATAACCGTTTGCATGATCTTCTACGTTATTTTAGAACATCTGGCATGATATTTGGTTTTGAAACACACTCGAAATAATGTTTTCCTCATGTGCTACAAGAATAGCAGCATTCTTGTAGCTTCCTTGTTTATTCCTTTAACCTTTGATAATGCACTTATAAATAACACATGATGTGACACGTTTCTTTTCATGCAAAATTTCAATTTTATCCTATAAGAAGCAAATGAAAATGAAATTAAGAAAAGCAAATCACACCAAAATGAAAAGTAAAATGTTAAAAAAGGTGCAACCAACAAAGACAAAAAGACTCAAGACATGTTTTGATAGAACATGCTAAAATTTAAGAACATAAAGGTGTTAATAGGCTTAGGGACTAACACCATAAATGACAACTAACTCACCATCAATCTCAACCATATCTCTAGGGATTCCAAACTTCTTCAAGGGTTGACATCAATCTCCAAGGGTTGACATCAATGACAACCAATTGTCGAACACAAAAAACATGTTCCAAAACAAATATAGAAATAAGATCAATTATTAGTTAAATGCATTCAAAACACAGATCCAAAGACCGGAATACAAAATATCACAATATATCCAAATATATCTGAATAAAATCACCACACAAGATATATGAAACCATATAAAAAACCACAACTTTATTGTAGAAACCCTTGAGGTAGGGCAACACCATACAATGGATCCGATTATGGAAGGGATCCTCTCCTGTTCACTTGCCTCTTCGAGGGGGAATCCTCCTATTGAGCTACCGCTCCAAATACAATACTTCTCTTCATATCTCATTACATTTCTTAAACCCCTTTATATAGTGCTACCATCACCTAAGAACATTCTAGAGGAGGAATC
>JZKD02S1084003.1:7005-28756 GCA_000966675.3 Picea glauca | reverse complement strand
AGTGGGTCTTATTTAATAATATAGTGGACCTAGTCCACCTTACATTGAATGACCTCCACTATTATCACTATGGACCCTCTGGGCCCCCCCACTACCTCTCTAGCTACCTTACACTTTGGAGGGTCAACTTGTCTTCAGGCCCTCCTTATAATGCCATTTTGTTGACGAGTAAAAAATGACCTACATCAACAAGAGGAGGATTGTTCTATGGCAGGTCTCAATTAGACATACTCTCATTTGGTATGAAAATATCCACCGGTATGTGGGCTCGATTGTTGCCAATTAAAAAGATTGCTCCCTAAAAGGAGACTTGTTCATTTAAAATATTCTAAATACTAAATGCAGTCCTAATCCATTATGTGTATGCAATCTTATTCTTACCTCTAACTACTCATAATCTAACAATAACCTATATCAATTGCAAGTATATAGTTTTACTTGCAGAAACATAAATAATAATCCATTATGTGTATGTGATCTTATTCTTACCTCTAACTACTCATAATCTAACAATAACTTATATCGATTGCAAGTATATAGTTTTACTTGCAGAAACATAAATAATTCACATTTTATAGTAAAAAAGAAACCATACTAACATATTCCGTAAATATGAAAAAATTCACATGTTTAAAAGAATTAAATATATTCTTACAATCATATCACGTATAATCATTCTAAAGCATATTTCATTAACAAGAAAATAATTTTATCGTTAATACATATATCCATTAATATATACATAAAAATCTAATGTATAAAACAATAAACATTGTGTGGTCATAAGCATCTTCTCCTTGTATTTAATCATTCATAAAAAATTCCTCAAAAAAATATAAGAAAACGTTTTGAGAAATCCTGTTATCCTTAACTCAACCTAATTACAATATACAAGGAAAATTCTGAATTATTCCAACCCCACTCCCTAAATCAAGAGTTACCCTTTTATAATAAATAACCGGTGGCTCTTCTATTCCTACATTTTTTTTCACAGTTACCACCATTCATTTTCCAAACTTAGGGTTACCATGCTTTAGCGAATAACAATTTTCAGTTGGTTATACAGGTGTCATCGAACAATTCGCCTTTGACTTTATCTTAATGTCGTTATCTTCCACGATTCTTTTCGCTCTTTTATTGTTTCAGTTTCATTCAAATCCACATTCTCACATATTTCAAAACAAGAACTACCAAATATATAAAAACTGAGTAAAAATAGCATAGGCCAAAAATAATAAACAGAAAACAAAAATGCTCCTATTATTTGGCTGACTGTAACAGATTTGTAGAAGAATTAAACTCATCAGTCATTGATTGAATGGGTAATAGCCTGTCGCGGCCATTAATTCTAATGGGTGCGATTCATTCCCTAGGCGCGAAAAGTTATTCAAATTAATTGAATCCGGGTATGCCAACAAAACCTGGATACGGATTAGCGGAATTCAGGCATCCAGAAATCTTAAGAAATGTATTGAAAGGATAATCCTGGATCCAGATTTGAGGGTTTCCACTTTTATTAATTTGAGGTTCCCTCCTGTGCGTGCTTATGAAACTTCAAGAGTTTCCCTTTTTATTGTATTGTAAGTGGGTATGTATTGTCACAAACCAACAAATTTCTCTTCACCTACGTGTTGATTTCCTGTGTGCAAAGAAGAAGATTATAACACTTTGCATATATTAAAGAAAACAATAGTTGTTTAAAACAATGCAAACATCAAATTTCATTAATCGTTTTCATGCTTGATTCTTCTTTAAACAACTTTATTCTCTTTGATCCTACGTAAAAATTTTGCATATTGAAGTTTATTTGATGTATGCATGTAAATCAGAGAATTTAGCTATGGATAGTCGTGGAGATAGAATAAATTTTTAATTTATTTTTATTTGTATTTTCTTTAAATTAAGGATGTATTAAGAAAATCCAGGTTTCAAATTAAATGTTTATGCAAGCTTTTGTAATAATGCATTGCCATTAACCAAAAATGATTTCCCTAAATTGAGGTTTTCATTGCCAGACAGCAAGAAAAACTACTCCTATATTATTCCTTACAACTTTAGTTTTTGATCGAGTCAAATATTGCCCAAAACGAACATCGAGAGCTTGAGTTATAGTCAATGGAAATTGAGGCTCCAACGGTCGTCAATCTCCTCCTCAGGTGGATCTTGATTACTGATTTGAAATCTCATACATTTATCCTACTTGCATTGTGGGAATGCATGCATAACATTTTTATAATGTAAACTGTTAGAATTGCAAATGCGGAAAACACAATTCACATATGATAATTAACAATCACACAGATAAGAAACACAGGGATTTCACGTGGTTCACCCAAACATTGGGCTATGTCCACCAATTATTAAATGCAATTCCTATCCATATTTTAACTTGGTATATTTGGTTGTAACCAACGCAGAATAATAGGATCCAAATCCATACTTGGAGGAATTCGTTGTCACCAAATCCCAACAATCTCCACCTTGACAACAATTAACTTGATACCTTGCTCCTTCCTTTTGTTCATCACCTTTTCTGCAAGCCAAGAGAAGCCAAGCACCACTACAGCTTCTCTAATAAAACCGGTTTCATGATCTCCCTGTGTGACTTGCACGAGTTTGGATTTCCTGAGGGGTCACTCCAACTCCAACATGTCTTCCACAACTATGTTGTGATACATATTTAGTGATAGATCTCCTCCTATCCAAAACACTTGTAAAATATACATTACAATTATCACAGACCATCTCAGTGTAACCATTATAGGTGACATTTGTGCTTCTCAAACGTTGAAGCACCCATTTCACTGCAACACCTAAATCTGTCACGTATCTGACAACATCATTAGCATGTGAAACATCTGGTCTTAACCATTTCATCACATACAACAGACCTCCTACTGAACTTACACAAGACATAACATTTTCTTCTTTATAGACAGGCCCTATTTTCAACAATGTGAGTGCTCCATCGAACATCCTGATTCTAATACTACCAACCCCAACAGTTTTACAGGGAATACCATTTCCCATAAACACTACACCCTCATCAATAGATTGGTAAGAAATGAATCAATTTCTATGTGAACACATGTGGTGGGAGGAACCTGAATATAACTATCATTCTTCTTGATATTGTAAATTACTAGAAACGAATCAAACTTGATCAGTCATACCTGAATTTGTTATAGCTAAATTTGCTTCCTTCGTAGAGTTTTCCTTAGATTCCTTTCTTTTCCAGCAATTTTTCTTGAGATGTCATGTTTTTCCACAATACCAACATTTTGTTTTACCCTTTCTGTGTCTTGACTTAGATCAAGAAAAACTTCTCTCATTCTTCTCGTTAGTTCGACCTTTGACCAGCATCACCTCTGAAGTTGAGGTTTCTTTACTTGATTTTCTCCTCATCTCCTTAGCCAACAACAGAATCATAATCTGAAACATCTGTTCAGCTAAAGCTAATAGAGGTGACTAGATTATCCCACGACTCAGGCAACAAACACAACAGTTTAATAGCCTTATCTTCATCTTCGAATTTAACTTTCATACTAGTCAATTGAACTATAAGGGTATTGAAGGTATTTAAATGGTCAACAACGTTTATACCTTATTTCATCCGCAAACTGTACAACTATCTCTTCAAGTAGATTTTGCTCGTCAAGGACTTTGTCATATATATACTTTCCAATTTTCTCCATAAACCTGATATTGTATCCTCTAATACGATATTAAACAAAACATCATCTGCCAGACATAAATGAATGGTACTAAGAGCTTTTGCATCCAGATCTTCCCATTCCTCATTCGTCATGGTTGTTGGTTTCTTTGGCTTGCTTGCCAATGTTTTTTTCAACCCTTGTTGCACCAATAAATCCTGCATCTTGAGCTTCCAGAGCTCAAAGTTGCTTTTACCGCTGAACTTTTCAACTTCAAACTTGGAACTCTGTATCTTAGCCATTAAAACAAAATATCCTAATGCCCAAATCATTTCTTATAATACTTGGCTCTTTAACCAATGGATGAAAAATGTAGATCCTTAATAAATAAGGTTAAAAAAAAGATTTAATCCAAAATAACTTTTAATAGTATATAAAAAAGGTTTAATAAAAATCTTTTATAAAGAAAAAGATTTACTTTTTAAAACATCCACCTTTACATTTTAATTCCTCCACCTTTTAAATATTGTATTCCAAATATAGTACTTCCTTTTAAAGAAGCCTCCATGTGACTTGACTTCTTGACTTGTTCACATTTCCTTTTTAAAAATAAAAATTCGCGTGACTTGTGCAAAATGCTTTATACCTTTAAAAAAAAAATTAAAAGAAAAGAAACATGTGAATGTTGAAGAGGAGTCGTCGCACCTCTCGCTACCACTAGAGTGTGGAGATCTTAAAGAGTCTTTTCACCCCCCGATACACTTGGATCATGACGATTTTAGGTTTTTAAACGTGCGTAACGTTTGACTAGTATGACGTCGCACCCTTCCAAAGGAGGGACCTGCAGCGATGTTGAACTCGACGCACCTCACACAGATTTCACTCATGCGACTCTTCTGAGAATTTGACGCTCCTCCAACCACCTCTGATACCACTTGTTAGAATTGCAAATGTGGAAAACACAATTCACATATGATAATTAACAATCACACAGATAAGAAACACAAGGATTTCACGTGATTCACCCAAACGTTGGGCTATCTCCACCAAGCATAGACATCGGTTGTCTTATTATTCATATCATGGAGATTACAACAAACTTGCAAGTTCTCACTCTGTCTCTCTTTTTGCCTCTACGGGCTTACATGTATTTATATACATTCACACAAGAAACTGATTATTAAATGCAATCCTTATCCATATTATAACTTGGTCTATTTGGTTGTAACCAACGCAGAATAATAAGATCCAAATCCATCCTTGGAGGAATTCGTTGTCACCAAATCCCAACACAAACAACTCTCACTATAATTTGTTTGTGGTCAGGGAAAGTATGGAAGTTTATGTAGTTTTTCCCAAGAAAATTTTTCTCAAAATTATAAAAGGTATAAATTCATTTACAATGTGAAGCAGCAAGCTGAGAAAGCTTGTTCAGTGCGGTAGCCAGGATAAAACCAAAACATTCCAAAAACCACAGTGCTTCCAAGGGGAGAGAGCCAGGTCACGAACAAGAGGCAGCCTGGAAGAAGAAGCAAATGGAGGCCGATAGTGATCAATATCCGATCCACTTCTTTCACAGCTGGCAATTTTTCTACAGCTTGAGCCGCCTCCATGAGTGATCAATAACCGATCAACTACTTTCACGGCTTACAATGCTGTCCTCCAGCAAGCCGAAATAGCCATTATATTTCGAAGATATTGATAGAGGAGATAGGGCTCTCCTTCCCTCTATCACAGTGAAAGATCGAGAATCTCCCAACCACTTCGCTTAGAGCCCTCTTGGATAGAGCATCCGCCTCGATATTGTGCGATCTGGGGATATGGTGGAAGTTGATATCGATGAAGAGTTTGGACAACTGTTGCGTTTTTTGCTTCCAGCCTTCAATATGGATGGATTAGAGATTGCAATTACGATTGATCCAGTCTATAATAACTCTCGAGTCTCTGAGAACATGGAGGTGGTTTAAAGACCAAAAGGAAGCAAGAGTGAGAGAAGCCCATAAGCCCATGAGCTTTGCTTTGGTGTTTGTACCTGCACCACAATTAATAAACCATTTTGTGGTCCTCGACGGATGGGTTTTGAAGGTGGCTCTAGCCCCACAGCATAATCCGGATGACTGTGCCACACCGTCAAAAAAAGCCAAGGTGTAACCTTCAGTCAGATTAAGATCCACAGCTCTATAAGGGAGGGCCTTAACCGTAGATGGTTGCCAATGGAAGGTAGCCAGAATTCTATGAAAAACTGCAAGGGAGGAAGGTGAAGCATCCTCAAAAATGACCTTGTTGCATTCTATCCAGATCTACCAGCAAACATAGGCAGCCAGTGTAAGCAGCGCAGCTTTTTCAGAATACCAAGAAGAGAAACAATCTGAGATGGTGGCGCCAGTCCAGGAGAAGGAAAGGGAGAAGTGCTATAATAAGCGGTTCCAGACTTCAATTGTAAAATTACAATGTATCAGTAAGCAATGGATGTCCTCGAAGGCTCGACAGTAAAGAGAACAAATCTCGGGGCCCTGCCAACCTTTCTTACGGAGCACCTCCCAGGTGAGAGCTTTTCCATTAGCGCATAGCCAGATAAAAAGTTTGTGTTTAAGAGGGAGCGGCCACTTCCACATCTGAAAGAGCCACGGAGGAGTAGCAGCGACGTCCAGTGCTGGCAGGAGAGCCACGTAGATGTTTTTGACAGTGACTACGCCAGAGGCATCACCCCCGGCCCAGATGAGGGAGTCCCGCGCGTTGGTGAGGGAGATTCCGTCGCGTTTTAATGTTGTAGTGTAAGAATCTCATTCCAAGGCCATCGGCCTGATGAGATGAAGGTCACTACTGTGTAGCCAAAGGTCCGGGAGAGGGACGGCGCGGGTCGCCACCTTCATCTGTGACAGGGAACAGTAATTAAAGGAGCCAAGCTACGATCTGAGAGGCAAAGAGAGAATCGAGTGGTCATCCAAACCGAGGATTTTATCTCTGCCGAGCTTGATCTCAGAACCTGATCCAGGCCTCCAATGGAGCCAGTGAAGGATCACCGAAGAGGAAGAAACCAGACCCCTCCAAAAGGGTGAAGCCCTCTTCTGTAGTAGATGTGTCTTTTGCAGCCAAAGAGGGAGGGGCAGGGAGCCTAGATACTTATCCATAATGACTTGGTGCCAAATGCTGTCAAGAGTGATTGCTCTCTAGAAAGAACAAGCCAGTAGGGTCGTGTTGAAGATAGATAGGTTTTTGAGTCCCCATCCCCCTGACCTTTTTGGTCTAGAAAGAGTCTTCCAGCTGCAAAGATGGAAGCGACGCTTCCCTGGAAGATCATTCCACAAGAAATTGAAGGAGAGTCTGCGAAGCAGAAAAATGGTCTTGTTGGGGATCCGTTCCAGGGTCATCCAATAAACCGCCAGACTTTCTAACACCGATTTGACCAGGATAAGTTGTTTACCCAGGGACAACCATTTATTACACCAAAAGCCTATTATCCTTTCAAATATTGCCACTAGCCAGCTCCAATCAATAGAGGAGGAGGCTCCCGGCTTCAGCTGGTAACCAAGGTACCTGAAGCCATTTTTCAAGTCAAAGAAGGAGAAGGGAATGGAGTCTTTAAGGAAAGAGAGCTCGGCCTCAGATAAACCCCAATAGTGGATAGTGGACTTTGATGGATTAATGGACAGACCCGAAACAGAACATAAGAGCTGTAAAATGTCCAGAATTGCAAGTCACTCCGCTAAATCAGTGTTTGACATTAGAAGAATATCGTCAACAAACATGAGGTGAACAATCTTGATGAGTTTTGAAACCTTTATACCAATGATGCAGTGCTCGGAGAATTTAGAGAGGAGAAGGCTAAGGCCTTCCATAATTAAGATAAAGAGGTAAGGAGATAGTGGGCATCCCTGACAGATCCCCTTTCGCTTTTAAAAAATCTAGTCGCCTCCCCATTAATCAGCACTGCGAAGTTAGCACTAGTGACACAGGCCATAATCCAGTCAATGAACTTGTCACCAAAGCCCATTGAGTGTAGGATTAGTCTCAGAAAATCCCAATCAAAAGCCTTTTTGAGATCTAGTTTCATGACCAACGCCTTTTGATTTTTCTGTTTGATGTTGTGGATGCTCTCATGGGCTACATCGATGGCATCTTGAATTCTTCTTCCCTTTAAAAAACCAAGTTGTTCAGCTGAGAGAATCCTTTATAGAAACATCTTAATCCGGTCGGAGATAACTTTGGAAACTACCTTGTAGATGAGGTTGCAAAGGGAGATCGGTCTGAAGTCATTGAAGGAAATTGAATTGTTTTCTTTAGGAATTAAAACCAGGAAGGTGGAGTTAAGGTTTCTAGAGATTTTACCTTTGATGCGAGAGTCCTCCACCATCTGGAGGAGATCCGATCCAACGAGATCGAAAAAGAAGGTGAAGAATTCTGTCGTCCAGCCATCGAGCCCTGGACTCCTTTCCTTTTTGAAATGTAACAAAAAAATTTTGAGCTCTTGCAGTGTGACAAGTTTGTAAAGATCAGTGGCTTCAGCAGCTGTAACCAAGTTTGAAAAAAGACTGGCAGTAGAACATTTTGCAGGTAGATTGTGGCTACTTCTGGCTTTTAAAAGGTATTCGAAGTGAGAGGCAGCCTCGGCTTTGATTGCCTCCTGTCCGTGGAGAGTCCCATCACATTCACTTTCGATAGCCCAGATTAATTTTTTTTTCCTATTGTGGCTAGCCACTCTGTGAAAAAATTTTGAATTAGAGTCTCCCCATTTGAGCCAGATCGCACGGCTATGAAGCCTCCAGCATTTTTCTTCTTCACACAGAAGGACATCTCTACTTCTCTCCAGCGCCTTTAGAGTAACAAAATCCTCCAACGATAGGGCGACTGAGGTTGAAGTTAAGATGAGTTGTGAGATCTCAGTCTCCAGCTTAATCAGTTTGGTCTCCTCCGTTGCCTTTTTTTCTTTACTCCAAGCTTTAGAGTGCGTTTTTAGAGTTTTCAATTTCCAAACGATTCTCAACTATGGGTTTTGTTCTTTTAGGAAACATGGATCTGTCCAGACAGAATGTACCAGAGCAGTGTAATCCACGAAGGAGAGCCAGTGATGGTTAAATTTGTAGGGAAAAGGTTTGAGCCGGAGGGGGGGGTTCAATTTGAGGAGGATGGGAGCATGGTTGGAGAAGAAAGGAAGCTCAACCCACGAGGTAGGGAAACCTGTGGAAGATAAGAATCCATCAGAGATTAAGAAGCAATCGAGTCGTCTGGAAATGGCCTCAGAGCCACTTCTCCCATTTCGCTAGGTAGGAACAATTCTGGCCGGCAAAATGTCGATGAGGTTCTTGGTCGTAAAGAGGTCTTTGTAGAGGTTTGCACCTGAACCAGACGAGGGAGTTCCTCCCTAGTGTTCATTTGTTGATAGAGTGATGTTGAGATCGTCGCCCAGTATGAGGTTTGGAATGGAGAGAATGTCGTTATTTGCAAGGTGAGTCCAGAATTGGGGTCTGTCATGACATGGTTTGATGGGAAGACACAATGCATCAGATTAGAGAGCCTGATATGGTTTGATGGGAAGACACGATGCATCAGATTGGAGGCAGTCATGTCACCAATGCCTTCGATGATGTATTCTTCGATTGGTGGCTTCATTTGCTAATTATGATCGATGAATTCATGTATGTCGGTATTGAATTTCATGGAGATGCTAGCCTAAAATTACCTCTAGATTCCACGTGGGGTGACATCAGTAAATGATTTATTTATTTATTTATTTTAAGTTATTATGTTTTTATGTTTTCATCATATGTAAAAAATGTAAGAGGTAAAAAAAAAAAATCTTTCTTTGCATGCAGAGTAACTTAAAAAAGGATGATGATGTAGATGTAGGACTAATCCAACTAACAGGGTACCCTAGACATCAACATAGGTGCATGGGCAAGGAGAAACTCAAAAGAGAGGTGAAGCAAGTTCTGCAATCAATCTAGTGGAACCTTGAGGGGTTAACCCATAGGGTTCCAATGGCATAGGTAGAGGACCTCCCATAGTGCATTTAGATATAGGTGGTAGGAGTACCAAGAACATGGGAACAACTTTTTTGATGGGTGGAAAATGCCATAGTGTACTACCATGAGGCCCACAACAAGCCAGGGCTTGAGGCATAGTTGATGTATGGACATATTTTTGTATCAGGTAGTCATACATATTTATCATCAAGGACTAGGATGTCTGATTTTGTAAAGAACTTCACATATTTTTTTGTACTTGATGACACTATTTATAAAATATTTACATAATTTTGGTCTTACTTGTATGTGAAAAAATTATGTGATTTCCTATCATGACATTTACATGCATGCTTTGTTTTTTACCTAATGCAACAGATTCCAATATAACACATAATTGTATAATGCATTATATAAATGATTAAAACTCCTCGGAACATGAACATAAGTAATAAATTCAATACAATTATCAAGAAGTCACACCCGTGAGAACTTCCAAAGAAGCGTAGGATCATAGATATGGTATATGCCATTTAATTATGACACTACCAATTGTGAATCTAGGTGAACTACAAAATGTCAAATTCCATGTGAAATAGCTTTTGATAGTAATTCAATCACTGCACTATACTCGATGACATTATTGGTCGTATGTCCAACACAAGCTCCCCCTGAGTTCACAAGTTTACATGTGGGAGAATAAATTACCCAAGTGATAGAAGTGAGGTTCTAAGTACGGCAGTTGGAACCATCCATAAATCCAAAAAACACAGGTGTGTTTTATGACATCTACCAATCAAGCATAAAGCATGATAAGAAATGAAAAAAAATAAAGAAAAAGAAAAGTAGAAAAATCTTCTTATACACAACAGGCATATGGGCATTGCCTAGGCATTGCTACCTAAGAATAATATCTCTTTAAGTAGATCATGTTGTAATGCTCATCCAACACATTTCTATCATAATATTCTAACTCATAGGCTTTGTTGCAAAGGACATGCCTCACAATGTAAGAACCGTGCCACATAGGATTGAACTTTCCCACCCCCAAGGAATCCCTATCTTGTTCATAAATGAGCATCAAGTCTGCTTCTGAGAAAATTTGGGGATGAATAGACTTTTCATATTGGGCCTTGACACATTCCTTATGTGCCTCATTCATGGTATTTGCATCTTTGTAGTTCTCATCGATCTGTTCCAAATGAATGAGATGTTCTTCAAGGGAATTTTTCTGAGGAAGGTGTTCTATGGACAACTTTATAGAGGGAATCTCACATTCAATTTGTAGTATCGCTTCCATGCCATGGATGAGTTGGGAAGGAGTAAAACAAGTAGTGGTCTTAACATCTTAGCGGTGTACCTTTGGGTCTGGAGATACACCAAGATGTAATTGTACCAAGGGTCATTGGAGGGGATGAGGAATAAATGTGTGTAAGGTAATAAGTCAGTTTCAACTTGATCCACACCATCTTTAGGCAACTCTAACATAATATCAACAAAATCTAAGGACTTCTTCATTTGGATAATGTAAACTCTAGATCAAACTCTTGCAAAATAAAAATCCACTTATTATACTTGTTGTAACGTCCCTAACCATCAACCCCATGGCCGGGAAACGCTACTACACGTCAAACATTCTCAAACTTAGATAATATGTATTTACATGAAGTTAAATGACTTAACACATAGTAAACATATAATTATTGCTAACATACATAATTTATGGAATTAACAGTAAATATCATTGCAACATAATACATGATAACATTTCAAGACACATGCATGCATCACATATAAATTAAGCACGGAATTAACACTTATCTTTTAAACTGGCGTAACACCACCAACTACATGCAGACCTTCCACGAACCTCCCAGCCTTAGACCGCATTTCTCATCAATCTCAGTAGTAGGTCACCCCAGATTTGGGACTAAACTCCATCGGGCAAGGGAATCCTTGGCTAGGAAAGCTCAATGGAAGACACACAGTTTATGAGGAAGGCTTATCTCCCAGGAGCCACTTATGCCCACTGCTCACAGAATATCATTACCCCCATTCCTGTCCCTCCCCAGAAGTATACGCCTTCACTGTCACCAAGTCATTCCTTCGGTCGCTAAACCACCCTTGCCTTGGGCTTCAGCAACAGGTCAGACCAGAATTCTCTGAGCTCTGTGGCAGCTTTAGGACCCCTTCCAAGATTTCTCACTTTATCCGTGCACTCTCTCACCTGGAGAGAGTCGCTCATAGGCCTGACAACCTACTTCTTCAACCACAACCACCTCTCTCACCTAGAGAGAGTGTTGCACATAGGCCTGACAACCTGCTTCTTCAGCTCTGTTCCAGCACAAGGAGGACAACAAGGCTCAACAAGGAATGGATGATGGTAGCCAATCACACTCAGCCAAGGGACTGTGTGGCCACAACAATCCACCAACTATAACACACATGGCATAGGAAATTATGGCATTCTCAGGTTTCACAGACGACAACAACCTAGACGGTTAAGCATGAACTCGGATTTGTAGAATGGATAAACCGGGTTCACAAGACACACAAGAGACACAGCTTAGTCCACGGGGTTTGCCACTGGTTTTCAGGGTGCATGACAGGAAAATTATGCAGAGGTCGATGATGGAGACCAGACGCAGAGACTGGACAGAATTCGTGGGAATACACCAGTTGATCACAGAGGTCTCACAATTTCATTTTTCATAGCTGTGTGAGGTATGCAACAATTAGACACCGACTCTCTGTGGTTCAGACAACGGACAACAGAATGGAGGACGAACCCTCCTCACGACTCAATTCTTGCGTTAAATTGCATGTGCTTGAGCTGACACATGTCGCCCATGAAGCTGAATGCACTCCGTCAAGTATGTGTTCCCTTTTGCACACGTTGGAGATGCATGTGTTGCCTCTCCCAATACTTAGGAAAAAAAAACATACCTTTCACACCACTTTGGAATAATAATAAATTATTATTCCTAAGGACTTAAGCCCTCAAGCTTAGCCCCTCTTTCTACCTCTCAACCCCCTCTCCCTTACCCATTCTGTGGAATCTTAGTCCCCCGTCACTCTTTCTTTGTGGTTGGTCAGCATGCAACAATGTTTATATTATATTAGTGATCTGCATAATTACATATTCCAAATCAGGTTCCTGGCCTTAATACTTAGGCTCTCCGGCCTAATAAACACAAAATCCACCAGCTTATCAATACTTGGCTCACCAGCCTACAAAACATGATTTACAATTCATATACATGATTTACAATTCATAAACATGATTACAACAGGGCTCATCCTTGGGGATATTACAATCCCCTCCCCTTATTTTTGCGTTGTCCTCAATGCAACTTTCACACAACATCAACAAGATTTTCAAAATATTCAAAAAGATGCGGGCATTATGCCTACATAGCATCCTCATGCTCCCATGTTGCATCCTCGGGAGCGTACTAGGTCCACTGGACCTTTACGAGCCCTATGGCTCGATTCCGGAGCTATTTTCTTTTTTGATCCAATATGCGCACAGGATGACCTTGCAGGACACCTTCTTGCTCCACCTGAATCACATTCCAATCAATTACATGATTAGCATTAGGTATATATTTCTTAAGCAATGAAACATGAAACACATTATGTACGGTCACGGATGCAGGTAATGAAAGCATATATGCAACTGGCCCAATCCTTTCTAGGATTTCAAATGGCCCACAAAATCTGGCTACCAACTTGGCACAGTTTCCCAACTTCAGAGAACTTCTGTTAGCTTTCAATTTAAGGAAAACATGATCGCCCACTTTAAACTCTCTGTGGGTTCTGTTTTTATCAGCATAACTCTTCTGCATGTCTTGGGCAACTTTCAAATTCTGCTTAATTTTTAGCATCTGTTCTTCGATTTATATGAGAAACTCTAGCCCAACCAACACCCTATCAGTTGGATTATCCCATCTTACTAGAGTATTTCACTTTCTGCCATAAAGTGCTTCAAATGGGCACATTTTCAACGATGCTTGATACCCATTATTGTAGGCGAATTCTACCAAATGTAGGTAGTCTTCTCATTTCGATGGTTTGTCCATCATATACATCCTTAGCATATCTTCTATTACTCTGTTCACCCTCTTTGTCTACCCATAAGACTCAGGATGATAGGTTGTACTAAAGTTCAGATTTGTTCTGAACCCTTTGAATAACCCTTTCTAGAAATTTGAGGTAAATTTCGGGTCTCTGTCAGACACAATTGTCTTGGGAATTCCGTGCAATCATGCCACTTCCTTCATAAAAACATCAGCAACATCCTCTACCTTGAGAATAGTCTTTAGTGGAATAAAATGGGTAGCTTTCGTAAGCTTTTCCACCACCACCATGATTGAATCATGTTGCTTTCTTGTTCTGGGCAATCCCATGATGAAATCCATTGTCACCACTTCCCACTTCCACTCAAGAATGGATAAAGGTTGTAGCAACCCTGCTGGGTGTATGTGCTCAGCTTTAACCTTCTGGCACTCCATACATCTGACGATGTATTCAACAATCTCTTTCTTCATACCTGGCCAAAATTAATGGCTCTTGACTACTGCCACAGTTTTCTAATATCCAGGGTGCCCTACATAAGGCACACTATGCATTTCATGCAAAATTGCAAGTTTCAAATCCTAGACCTTAGGTACATAAATTTTGTTCTTGTACATAAGTGTTTCGTCAATTTCCAATTTATAATTATCCACTTTTTGTGGCATCTTACCTTGTTGTAGATTTGCTACCAAATCCCTATACTGCAAATATGTATTTGCAACCTCTGATATTCTACTTTTAATATCAGTTCGGCACATGCTAATGGTTGTAGCATGTAACTCGTGTACTCTCCTGCTGAGTGCATTAGCCACTTTATTCTCCTTCCCTTTGATATGCTTGATATCAAAATCATATTCACAGAGAAACTCCAACCACCTACTCTGTCTAGCGTTCAAGGCTGACTGATTAAACAAATACTTCAGAATGTTATGGTTTGTTCTCAGTTCGAACTTCCTTCCCACGAGGTAATGTCTCCATTTCTTTAGAGCGTTTATTATGGCTGCAAACTCCAAATCGTGAGTTGCATAGTTCCTTTATCTCTTTCAACTTTTTGGATTCATAATAGATTATGAATCCATTTGACTGAGGACTCCTCCAAATCCTTCTTTGCATGCATCTGTGCATACCATGAAATCTTCATTTGGATCCTTGATCCTCAAGATTGGAGCATTGGTTAACAGTTGCTTCAATTGTTGGAAGCTTCTCTCACAATCCTCTATCCACATAAACTTATTCTCCTTCCTTTGCAAGGAAGTGATAGGGTGAGCTATTCTCGAGAATCCCGCGATAAACCTTCTGTAATAACTGGCTAGAACCATAAAGGATATGACTTCTATCACATTCTTTGGCACTGACCATTCTCTGATGGCCTCCATATTCTCAAGATCTACAGCTATCCCATCCTTCAAAATAATATGCCCCAAGTAATGGATCTGCTCCTAATAAAAAGAGCACTTTCTCAACTTGGCATACAGTTGGTGCTCTCTTAGCCCCTGTAACACCATCCTAAGATGTTTTTCATGCTCTTCCTCTGACTTGGAATACACCAAAATGTCATCCAGGAAGACTATAACGAACTTGTCTAGATAGTCCCTGAATACACCATTCATTAGGCACATAAAAACAACGAGTGTGTTTGACAGCCCAAACAGCACCACTGTGAACTCGTAATGACCATACCTTGTTCTAAAGGAAGTCTTGCCAATGTCTCCATCCTTTATTCTTACCTGGTGATATCCCGATCTTAGATCTATCTTCGAAAATATCTTTTCATCCTTCAACTGATCGAAGAGGTCATCAATCCTCGACAGAGAATATTTGTTCTTTACAGTTACTTTGTTGAATTGTCTAAAATCCATACACAATATCAACATCTCGTCCTTCTTCTTCATGAACAAGGTTGGGGCTCCCCAAGGTGACACACTTGGGTGTATGTACCCCTTCTTCAGAAGCTCTTGAAGCTGCAATTACAACTCTTTCAGCTCTGGCATACTCATTCTGTAAGGAGCTTTCGACATTAGAGCTGCTCCAGGCATCAAGTTTACAGAGAAGTCAATATCTCTTTTCGGGGGTAGTCCAGGTACCTCCTGGAATACATCTTCAAACTCTTTTAGTATCACATGATCTTAAAAATTTGACACCTTATCCTTAGGTGTTTCCTCCACATGGGCTGCAAATAATTGATAGCCTTTCTTGTAGTACTTCTTCAACTGCATTGTTGATATTTCTCTGATAGCAACAACTCTTGGAATTCCTTGGACTATTTTCTGATTTCCTTCCTCATCCAGAAAAGTGAATGACTTTCTATGACAGTCCATAATGGCATGGTGCTGGTTCAACCAGTCCATTCCAATTAGAAAATCATAAGATCCTAAAGGAAAAATATTAAATTCAGCCTTTGTTCTCAATCCATTCATGTCCACATGACAGGACTTGACCAACTCAGTGACTTTCCTCTTGGTTCCTGTAGCCAGCTGCACTAAACAAGACTTTTCATGTTGGCTTCTCGACAATTGCAAACTTTCCACCATTCTAGGATCTATATAACTATGGCTAGCCCCTGAATCAATTAAAATAGTAAAGGCATGGTTTTTGATCATACCTTCTACTTCAATCATGTGTGATCGATATTTAGCTTGCTTATTGTCCATGACTGCGTAGATCCTTGGCATTCTACTGCCCATGTCCTCCATTGTTTCAACTTGCTGAAAATTGTGGACAGCTTTCACTTTATCATTTCGGTGGGGGAAATCTTTGTACCTATGGTTCCTTTTACAACCCCAACATTCCATAGGTGGCGATCTTGGCATTTGCCCACCTACTTTAACCTTCCTAGGCTCTCTAAAAGATGGATGTCCTTGATGATTGTTTCTAAAAAGGGGTGGCTTAGTTCCCTTCTTCCGCTAATCCATCTTGAATTTCTTCTTGTCTTCCCAAGACTTCTGAAAATTAGGCTTCTCTCTTTGTTGCTCATATAAGCATTTCACTCTTCTTATCGTTTCTTCCATAGTTTTTGGGTCATCATACTAGATCTTGTCCCCAATGGAAGGTGACAGTCCACTCAGATACCTTTGAATCTTGACAGTCTCATCCTTGATGAACGGAACATACTTCAGTAATTCCAAAAACCTTCGTTCGTATTCATCAATGGTCATGCTGCCCAGCGTGAGTTCAAATAACTCTTTCATCTTTCTGTCATAGTATCTTTTAGTCAAGTATTTCTTCTCAAAATATCTCTTGAATTTTTTCCAAGTGATATATTTCTTTCTAATGTGTTGCACCTGCACAAGATGATTTCACCACATGAATGCCTTTCCTTTTAGTTGATACATTGCAATTCTTCCTTCTTCATGAGAGGAATAATTCTGCAGTTGGAAATATTTCCTCATGCCAAGCAACCATGTCTTGACATCTTCCTCCTTCTTATGTTCTCCATCAAACATTGGAGGATTAATTTTGTTCATTTCGCCCTTCAGTTCATCCACTCCAGATCTCCTATGCTTTTTGGTAGGAGATGGGCTTGAACTACTGTGTGCCCTCCTCTTGGAGAGACCTTGGGAGTGATGATGGTGTTTACCAACACTCCTTTATCTTCTTCCCTCAGAAGTCGGTTAACTCCCGGTTTTGCTCGAGTCTCTCTCCTGGTCCAACTTCTTTTCTATTCTCTCCAGACTCTTCATCATCTTTAAGTTGAATTCACCTTGTTTATCCTAAGCTTTCCTGAGATTTCTACTATCTGTTCGGTGAGTTTGGGCATCTTTCTGCAATTTTTCAATGATTTTCATCATATTCCCTTCCTTATCTATCTCTTCTCCATGCCCATTGGAGTTCGACCCTTTAACTCCCAAATGAACATCCATCCCTTTAGCTTCATTCTCTGTACTGGAAGCTTTGTATCTCCTCCATTTATTTGCACTCGGTGTCAACTCTAATCGGTTCTGGCACTCGCTAAACTTTTGCAAACACAATGTCCAAACAACCAGAATTTGTCAGGCCATCATTCCCTAACAATTCCTTAGCATTCATAAACAAATCTGATTCAAGAAAAACATTCAGATTTCACGAATTTTTCGATCTCTGCTCGTCTCTGTAACAATCCTTCAGGCATTATCCCCTTCTCTCTCATTCCCCAACCCACGTGATCGCGAGTCGTGACCACTCACCTAACAAAAAGGGTGCTTCGCAACTTCGCGTTTCGGGAGGTTTCAATGCACTTCACAACAACTTCAAAAATTTCAGACCAACGAACTCGCAATGTAGGGTGGATCAATCGTCCACGTCTACCCAACATCCAATGGCTAACACTCATTATGGAACCTCAGTCGTTTGAGTTCCGACACTTCGGGACTTCAGAAGATTTCACATCCGCACACCTCGAACACTTCCACATCACCTTAGGTGACGTCATTACCTTACATCACTTAACATTTTCCCAATTGCGGGGGCATGCAACGGTGGTTTTGGAGTAACCCACCCTTCATCCCGCAATTCTCCTAACACTGACACGTAACCCCTCAGTGAAACCATGGTTTGGATTGTGGGACCGCCTTGGATAATTATTTTCCATCCAACTTGGTTCCCCATAATGTCTCCTGGTCGTTGATCTTGATGTATCGTGATCAACGTTGTTGTGGGTCCTCTGACCCTTAACTATGTTACATAAAATCGGGCCCCACTAACCCTACTCACATAGGATGCCACATGGCGGAATACTAGCAACGTCATCCGGCCCCACCATGTCTACTCTTTCGTTTCAGAACATTGGGCTTTAGGAGTTTTTGAAACAACACATCTCATTCTCCTGACAGTCGAACTCCCGAAATTACAATCTTCCCTTCTGCTTGATCCAATGGTCAAACTCTTTCTCCAGATCTACGGCATAGATCTTCCTCGAGACTTCGGGTTTTCAGGTTTCGAGCATTTATGCCTCCACGCACCCCGCTTCTCCCGATTGTCGAACTCTGAAGGGCTTTCAGGATATCCCTCCTGTACTTTCTCCAGATTTGACAGTCATACTGAATTTCCCTTTCATTCGAACAGATCCTACGGCTCCAACACCCCAAGTGTTGAGCGCTCTCTCTCTATGGTCAAATACCACATTGACCACGGTTTTATTATACCACTACTCCTCCTGAGCTTCGTAACACGACCAAGTAACCCCTTGGCACTCAGAAACATTCTGAGGTCTGAAATTAGTCCTCCAGACACAATTTCCTCTTGAAACCTCAGGTCTAAAGACCACTTATCTGACCCATCCAAGCTCAGCATGGAAACTATGGGCTCTGAACTCGAATTTTGTCTACTTCGACAACAATTTTTTCGAAACTTTTGCTTCAACTTCCACTAACATGGCTCATCCAGGCTTAGTGTTGTAACCATGCTCTGATACCATATTGTAACGTCCCTGAGCATCAAACCCACGTCCAAGCAACGCTACTACGTGTCAAACATTCTCAAACTTAGATAATATGCATTTACATGAAGTTAAATGGTTTAACACAGAGTAAACATATAATTGTACACTATAATACATGATAACATTTCAAGACACAAACATACATCACATATAAATTAAGTACACTATTAACACTTATCTTTTAAACTAGTGTAACACCACCAACTGTGTGCATACCTTCCACGAACCTCCCAGCCTTAGACCGCTCTGTTCATGACTCTCAGCAGTAGGTCACCCCCGAGTTGGGACTAAGCTTCATCGAGCAAGGGAGTCCTAGGCTAGGCAAGGTTAATGGAAGACACACAGTTTATGAGGAAATATTCTCTCCCAGGAGCCACTTATGCCCACTGCTCACAGAATCTCATTCCCCACATGTCTGTCCCACCCTAGGAGAATACACCTTCGTTTTCACCAAGACATTCCTTCGGCCACTAAACCTACCTTGCCTTGGGCTTTAGAAACAAGCCAGACCAGAATTCTCCTAGCTCTATGGCAGCTACAGGACCCCTTCTAGGAGTTATCACTTTCTCTGTGCACTCTCTCACCTGGAGAGAGTCCCTCATAGGCCTGACAACCTGCTTCTTCAACCACAACCACCTCTCTCACTTGGAGAGAGTGTTGCACACAAGCCTGATAGCTTGCTTCTTTAGCTCTATTCCAACACAAGGAGGACAATAAGGCTCAGCAAGGAACGGATGACGATAGCCAATCACACTCAGCCAAGGGACTGTGTGGCCACAATATCCCACCAGCTATAACACACATGGCATAGGCAATTACGGTATGCTAAGGTTTCACAGACGAAAGCAATCCAGACGGTTAAGCATGATCTCAGATTTGCAGAATAGATAAACTGGGTTCACAGGACACACAGGAGACACGGCTCAGTCCACGTGGTTTTCCACTGGTTTTCAGGGTGTGTGACAGGAAAATTATGTAGAGGTCGATGATGGAATACACCATTCGATCACATAGGTCTCACGGTTTCGATTTTCAGAGCCGTGTGAGGTATGCAGCGATCAGACGTCGACTCCCCACGGTTCAAACAACGAACGACATAATGGAGGACGAACCCTCCTCATGGCTCAATTCTTGGGTTAAATTGCATGTGCCTGAGCCGACACATGTTTCCCATGAAGCTGCATGCACTCTATCAAGTATGCATTCCCTTTTGCACATGTTGGAGCTGCATGTGTTGCCTCTCCCAGGACTTAGGAAAAAAAAAACATACCTTTCACACCACTTTGGAATAATAATAAATTATTATTCCTAAGGACTTAAGCCCTCAAGCTTAGCCCCTCTTCCTACCTCTCATCCCCCTCTCCCTTACCCATTATGTGGAAGCTTAGTCCCCCATCACTCTTTCTTCGTGGTCGGTCGCACACAACAATGTTTATATTATATTAATGATATGCATAATTACATATTCCAAATGAGGTTCCTAGCCTTAATACTTAGGCTCTCTAGCCTAATAAACACATAAGCCACCAACTTATCAATACTTGGCTAACCAGCCTATAAAACATGATTTACAATTCATATACATGATTTACAATTCATAAACATGATTACAACAAGGCTCGTCCTTGGGGATATTACACTTGCCCCCAATTATATGTTGGGTCAATACATACTATAAATGATTAGTGTATGCAATCATTATATTTAATCAAATAAGAATATAATTTTGAAGTCGTCGGATAGCATGAATTGTTTCCAAGACCATCTTTTCAACGTGAGACTACCTTAACTCCAGTCTGTTGGCATATTTACAGGCAGAGTGTGCTTGTCATTGATGGAAAGAACAACAACGAGGATGGCATATTGGCAACAATGATGGAAAACAAGAAAGCAACGATGATAGCATTGGGAATTGTTGTCTACAAGCTCAGGAGGAATAACGCAAAGGTGCACGTAGAGCGCAAGTGTGCACCATGGCCAAGGTTAACTTCGTTACCAGAGCTCAAGAGAGATAATGTTATCGGAAACACAGACGAGATCCAAACTCATCAAGACTCGGAGAAAGATCAAAGGTCAAGGCCTTTGACACTTATAAATTCTTTGAAGTCGGGAGGAAGCATCAGCTCAGCAACATAATTCAGAATTATAGAATGCAGAATTCAATTTAAAAAATATTACAATTTAGATAAACATGCAAACTTTTTTTTTTTTTTTTTTCAAAGAACATTTAATTTATAATTGAGATACTTAAATTCTCACTCACTTCTTCAACTAAGTGATATTACAAATATAAGAGTTTAGATTAATTCTTACCACTTCCAAGATTATGTCAATTTACTAAAAAGAGTTATGTAGAAGATTCACCCATTGATCAACAACTATCACCAAGGACAACAAAAACTAGTTATGAAAACACTAAAAAAACCATTATAGCATTCTTATTAATTTTTTTATTTTTATTTTTATTTAATGCTACATAATTATTCATGCACATCATAATAGTTCAAATATCAAGTATGACTCTAAGTCATACTTTTAACCCTATTAATTCATCATTTATTTTTCTATTTTCTCTTAAATCTTTTATTCTTTTATCAATTGTGTCATTTATTTTTCTATTTTCTCTTAAATCTTTTATTCTT
>JZKD02S1083948.1:0-13145 GCA_000966675.3 Picea glauca | reverse complement strand
TCCTTAACCGGAAATAGAAAACCATCGACAAAAAACCATGTGCCGAAAAACCACCTAATATCATGTGGTCCCGGAAATATGTTGTCCCGGTAATATGTCATCCCGGAAATATGTCATCCTGAAAAAAAAAAAAAAAAATCGGGGGCATTGCCCCTCTGCACCCCCGTCTAACCCCCCTGCGTGCCCGGTGCAGGTGCTCAGACACTACTACTCATGCAAAGAATATAACACATACCCAACACTAGGGAGGTTAAAGATACTATCCCAAATGATGTCAGTAGTTTCTATACAAAACCCTTGAAGTTGCGGAAAGTCAATATAGGAACTGATGAGCATCCTAAGATATCCTTGGATACTATTGGGATGATCAGACCATGACATAGATATAGGCTCTGTTGCCGGAATATGAGGATATGTTCCATACAAAATTATCAGAACTAAAAGGTATTAAGGTATATTTAGGGGATATGAGGATAGATTTAAAGCCTAAATCAAGACTAGTCAATCATAGGCCATCTCGAATAAATCCTCAAGTTAAAGAGAAAGTGAAGAAGGATATTGATAGGATGCTCATATTTGGGATGATTTTCCATGTCAATAAGGTTGAATGGATCAGTCCTATTGTGATACAAACCAAGAAAGGTACAAATGATATATGAGCTTGTGTGGATTAAAAAATATTGAATGTTTCTTGTGTACATGAAACCATTCCCACCCCCTTTAGCAATGAGGTACTGAATCAAGTAGCGGGAAATGATGCATATTCCTTTACAGATGGGTTCTCTAGATATCATCAAGTTCAAATATTCGAGGAATATAAGAAGAATTCTACTTTTCTATTGAGTGGGGAACAATTTCCTACAACATTATGCCTTTTAGCATTAATAATTCCCCAACAATAGTTTCCCGAATCCTGATCACAACATTGCACGATTTTAGTCATAAGTTCCTTGAGGTATACATGGATGATTGGACTATATACAACTTACTTAAAGAGCACATTGGGTTATTTTTAAGAGTGAGTATGACTTGCTCAATAAGATGAGGGAAAATTCCCAATGGCTAGTCCTAATTAGACCCACTCTCGTTTGGGATAGCATTTCCGACCAGATTTTTTCCTAGTTACCAACTAACTAAAATAATGACTAAATATGAATCTAAGAACCAAAGGTTCTCAGATGAATTAAAAATAAATAAGAAAGAAGTAAACTCAACTAATTAAAGTTAAGCTAAGGTGTATGATTATTATTCTTAGATGCAATTTCTAAACTAATTCTAAACTACCTATCCTAATCAGGAGAAAGTTGTAAGGAGAATACAACAAAAGATGATATTACTCGCATAGAAAGAATTCATGAAGCAAGAAATATATAATTTTGACCAAGAAGCTATTTGCAGCCAATATAATTTGATTTAACAACTAAGTTATTGAGTCATTGTATTCATAAAGGAAAAACAATAATGATTGTAAGTCACAAAATATAAATCAGGAAATAGTTCTAAGATTAACATTTAGAATCACAAAACATATATGCATGGATATAAATAGTCACAATCATACACATAAAACACATTATCTTTCAAATTGTCTTCAGTCCTTTATTCAAATAATAGTAAAAATACCCTTCTTCTCTAAAGAACCAAAAGCCTTTTTTCAATTACAATCATCCCATTTATAGAGGTGCCATGGGACTGTGATTCGATAGTCATATTGATAATTCTTGGGATACTGAAGGGATGCTCCAAATTGCCTTATCAATTATGGCATGGACATAATTACAATGATATGATTTACCTTGCAAAACTTTAGTTACAAAAACAATTCTTCAAAGGTGCCCTAATGATTTCTCCCTCGTGTCCACAATTTCCTTCCAATTCTTGAAGTCTTCAAGTATGTAATATACTTGAAGTAACTGTTTCCTCTCCAGGTCAGCCTGAATCTTAAACATGGGAATGATGATATTCGTTATGAGGCTTTAATCAACATGTTGCATTTAATCTTCGGTTAGGGTGATGCTTTTGGAGGGTTGGATCAATATTTTTTCTTCGATTTCTCTCTAAGCAAGGTTCCATTTGGTGTCCACCTCTTTGATGATCGTCTAGGTTGATGAATATTTGAGAGAGAAAATTGTTGGATGATATCCATACCTCTATGTAGGAAACCATGACTTTCCCCTGAATCTTTAACACATTGAAAATCATTGCAATACTTATTTCTACAAGTTGACGATCTCATATTCTTTCCTCATCGAAATACAATGAGAGGGTTTTGGGGGACTAAAATGTAGGCTGAGAGTCTTACCACTCTATGATTTCATCATAAGCTTCAACATGTTTTTGATACTTTTCCTGGGTAGCTTTCACATGTGAGTCAAAATTTGTTCATTCATATCCAGTCACCAAAACTTTGTCCAATGCATTGAACAACCTTTTTTGTGTTCTTCAAAGTTCTTCATTCTTCTCCAGGGAATTTGTATTCATCACCTTGAGAATATTTGTTTGGATTTGGTGTTCTTCTATAGTCTTTCTCAAAGCTTCATTCCTTATTTGTACCCTTTGGAATTTGGCTCGACCCTTTTCATTGAAAGACCTCAATTCCTCCAATTGTGATTTGCAATTTGTTACCTCCAGAATATGTGAGGCTTCAAGTTGTTGCATGTCACTAGCATGGGCCTTCTGGACCAATGACATTGACTTAGTGAATTTGATTTGTAGACATTCCTCATGTGTCTGTAATTTTTTTTTTGTATCCTCTTCATAGGATTTCTTCACCCGTTGAATTTATTTTGTTTTCTCACTGGCAGTAGATTCTTTGATGGCCGCTAGGGTCAATTCCAAATATGTGACCCCAACTTTTGTAGCATATAGAGCTATGATGACTTTATGAATCGACATGATGTTTATCCCAGGAGAAGCACTAAGCAAGCATTAGCCTTTGCATTAGGCTTATATTTCCATTTGATATTCCTTTCTAGCACATATTGGATTGCTTCTATTTTTCCCCTTTTTCTTTTGGGGTCCCTCTTCTCTATATCTTGGGTCTTGTGGTTGTAGTAATAATATCCAACTGCAACCACTCCTCCTTCGAACCCAATTCCTTCTGAGGTGAGTGATAAGCTTCCTGTAATCAAATCCAAAGGGGTGAATTATTATATTGGGATACCGACCACAATTATTTCAAGATATAGGTTGATGATAGCATCAACACCTGTTGAAACAATGTCTTAGACTTCTATACTCTCAACTTTATCTTATTATTYTCCTAGATTTCTCTCAGTGAGAAGGATRGTGGATTACATGTTTTTATTGTTTCTTTCTTCCTTGTAYGATCCTTTCGAGAGGGGGAATATTTACTTCTAGTTTTGTCCATTKCAACCTACTTATCTTTGACATCTGTTTTTTTCAACAGTAGGTAACTTTCTTCGGGCTCGTCAACTTTCCTCACMAATTCATCTTTTTTTTCTCTTTTMCTTTKCTCTTCTTCACTTAGTTTTTTATTATCTTGGTGGAGGAGAGTTCATAACTATTCTAGCCTCAACTTTCTATCTTGTTCTTCCTCCTTTCTGATGCCGACACCCTCCCTACACAACCTGCARGTYGGAAGGTCCACGTCAACACAKGATCTTTCCTCCTTCCAYGGCCCGAAGAACTCCAACTGGTTCTTCTATTTCCCTATTGGGAAATCTGCACCCACAACAATCCTTGTGGGATCCCCTCTTTGCACTTAGGAGATCGGAATTCGCACTTTCGCGAATCCGTAGGTCGAGCGTTGGTCTCTTGAATCCCTGAAACCAGACAACAGTCAATGTTGACCTTTACCTTTTCCCTTTCGAGGTTTTCCCTATCTTTATTTTGACATTCGCGATGTCGAACAACTTGTTTTACCGACTCCCGAATCCCGATATGCCAAAACTCTGATACACATGCGAGTTTGAATTTTCAATGCCTCGTCACCTCTGTCAGGATTTCGGACTTCGCAATATCGCGAATCCTGATGCAATTGTTTCGGGACTTCTCACCATGAAACTCCAAAATAGTGTGCCACCTGTCCACCTCACTAACTCCTATGGACCCACACTGTTCTCTTATCCATCGGGATATCACGTTTCGCGATTTAGCGATTCCCGTTGCAATGTTTACGGGACTTCAACCCACCAAACCTTGATGCATGTACCTGTGTATGAATCCGACAGCCTTTATGGCTCAGATCTATGGTCTTGCCCCTCCTAAGCTTTGAACCTTTTGGGAATACTTTTTCGTATCTCCCCTGCTCCTCCGCGAAATCTAACGGCCAATGGAAATTCGTGAACTCTCCTCAGAGAATTCTGACCGTCCATCTTTCCTGATGATTTCTGTGAAATGAACCAAGTATTCCTCCACAAACTTGTTCACCTGCACACAAACTTGCAACGCCTACGATATGCTCCACGACACAAACTTCCTGCGCTTCTCCTTGGTGATTACTCGAAGGTCCTATACCTCTTGAGATTTCAGAAGATCCCTGCACACACTCCTTGCAGTAGACTTTCAAGCACTACCTAAGTGTTGAAATCTTTTGACTCTGCGCACACCTACAGCAGCAGTCTCTCAACGCTTTGCTCAGACTCGCAACACTGAGACTTAGCTTGGCCTGTGCACTCCTTGCACGGCTCCTGTACCTGTCTGCACTACTGAGTGAATGAGAACAAAATCTACCCTATCTGAACCCTTTGTCAACGCATTCCTTGCGGATAATTTGACTACACTCCTTGCAAGAATCCTTGTTCAGATAGAGAAACAATTGAAACTCATTCCTACTCCCTTTCAGACTTCAAACTCAAAACATGAAATCATATACATACCATGAAAAGAAAAGGTATAACAGGAAGCAAACATTCATGAGCATATCATTCAACATCAATACACAGAGAACAAACACGAAACCATGAATTTGAATCAAACTCTTTCTATTAATCCAAATATCTATACATGGGTGTTCTTACACAACTCTCTGCTTATCCTCTATGCTCTTCTTCCTCTGCTAATGCTACAATACAAAATGAGTGTGTCTATATCCCGTTTCCCTCTTGCGCTCTAAAACTATCTAATCTACACATTCAATTCTACCTACTTTACATTAACTACTTTAAATGCCTTCTATCTATTAAGGACAAGAGCGAATCGCTCAAGGTCCATTTACATTATACAAGTGCACTTCATTAAATTGCCACATTTATGTTCACGCATCAACTCCAAGGGAAATTCAAAATTTTTCCTGGCTTGTCCAGCTATCCTTCGTTTCCGCGCTAGCTCACTTGATGTTGGAGATGCTCCTGCATCATACTCCCTCGCTTGAAAATTTTCATGGGATCTTGTCCATGAGCTCATGCACAGTCTGTTCATGCTTCTATATCTCTGCCTCATTCTCCCAGCTGGCATCTTCAACTGGATGGCCCTTCCACTTGACCAAATACTCAAAGTATTCCTTCCACCTAGTCCTCTTGCTCACTCTTTTGTCCAGTATGCGCTCCATCTGTGACTTATCTGCAACTAGCATCTGCTTTGTCCAATGGACCTCTGGCTGTTCATTTCAAGTCCCTATTTCCTCAGCTTTATATGGGTACAAATCTGAGATATTGAATATCGGAGAAATTATGATTCCATCAGGTAATTCAATCTCATAAGCATTTGCCCCAAATTTCTTCAAGACCTTACATGGCCCGATTTTCTTCATCTTCAGCTTATTATATGTTCCTCTCAAGAACCTTTATCTCCTTAAATGTGCCAGAATCAAGTCACCAAACTCAAACTGAAGTTGTCTTTTATGTTGATCTGCTCTGTGCTTATACTCCTGGCTTGAATTCATCAGTTGTTCCCTCACCTAGCTGTGAAGTTCTTTCATCGTCTCTGCGAAGTCTTCTGCACTAGCGCTCCTAGTCGCAGTCTATTCTGAATATCTTAGTTCAGAAATCCCTCTCGGCTACATGCCATAGAAAATCTGAAATGGACTCTACCATGTGCTTATGTTAACCGAGTCGTTATAAGAAAACTTTGTCTATGGTAAGATGTGGTCCCACTGGCTGTGGTGTTCTATCACCAAGCTTCTCAGTAAATCTCCCAGACTCCTGTTTACCACTTCTATCTATCCATCCGTCTGAGGATGATAAGCCGAACTAAATGACAAGTTAGTTCCCAACTTCTTCCATAAGGTCCTCCAAAAATTCCCTATGAACTTAATGTCACGATCCGAAACTATGCTTTTGGGTAAGACATGAAGTCGAATGACTTATTTGAAAAATAGGTTCGCAATGTGAGTTGCATCACTGGTTTTCTGACATGGAATGAAGTGTGCCATCTTGAAAAATCTATCCACCACCACAAAGATTGAATCACAACCTCTTTGTGTTCTTGGCAACCCCAATACAAAATCCATACTGATTGCATCCCACAGCCTCTCTGGTATGGGCAATGGTTGATAAAACCCCACATTCTACTTCCTCCCTTTCGAATGCTGGCAAATTCTGCATCTATCCACGAATCTCTTGACGTCTGCTCACATTCTCGGTCAAAAATATGACTCATTCAACTTTGTGAACGTCTTGTCGTGACCAAAGTGTCCTGCCAATCCTCCATTGTGTTTCTCCTTTAGAAAATTCTCCCTCATGGAGCATTTCAGAATACACAATTGATTACCCCTAAATAGTAATCTATCCTGGATCATGTATTCTATCCATTGGATTCTATCTCTGAGAATTGGATTCTCAGCTGCTTCATACGCTTCCTTGAAATCTTAATCATCAGTGTACATGTCCCTGAGACCATAAAAACCTAATGTTTTGACTTTGAACTCCTACAACAACAAACACTTCCTGCTCAAAGCATCAACCACTTTGTTAGCAGTACCAGAAATATGTTTAATCAAAAAAGTGAAATTCTGCATGTACTCAACCCATTTGACATGTCTCTGATTCAACTTTTCCTGTTGAGTCATGAACTGCAGTGCATGATTGTCACTATACAATATAAACTCCTTCGGGATCAAGTAATGCCTCCATTTCTTCAATGCCTGGATAATAGCATAAAACTCCTTATTGTAAGTGGAGTACTTCACCTTTGCTTCATTTAGCTTCTCGCTGAAGTATGCTATCGGTCTGTCTTCCTGAATCAAGACTGCCCCGATTGCAAATCCACTTGCATCGCATTTCACCTGAAATGTTTTTCGGAAATCTGGCAACACCAAAACTGGTTGTTCCGTGATCTTCCTCTTTAATAGATTAAAACACTTCTCAGCCTCCTCTATCCAGTGAAAATACTTGTGTGTTTTCTTCATGGTATCCATCATTGCTGCACTAATTTCACTAAAATTCCTGATGAACTTTCGGTAGAAACTAGCCAATCCGTGAAAACTTCTCACCTCAAATATATTCTTCGGTGATGGGCAACTCTTGATAACTTCCACCTTATCTGGATCCATCCTCAACTCATCGACAGAAATAACAAAACCCAAGTAAATGAGTTATGTCTTCATGAATGAGGATTTCTTCATGTTTATCAACAACTTCTCCTGTTGTAGTCTCTGCATTACTGTAGCCAAATGTTTCATATGCTCTGCCACTATTTTACTGTAAACTAGTATGTCATCTAAATACACAATGACAAATTTTCTGATGAACTCCCTCGGGACTTCGTTCATAAACCTCATGAAGGTACTCGGTTCATTTGTTAAGACAAATGGCATAACAAGCCATTCATACAACCCTTCATTGGTTCTGAATGTTGTCTTCCACTCGTCACCTTCTCTCATGCAGATCTGGTGATAACCGCTTTTCAAATCAATCTTTGAAAAATACTTCGCTCCACTCAAGCAATCCATTAGATCATCCATCCTTGGCAATGGAAATATGTACTTGATGGTTATCTTATTGATCACCCTTGATTCGGTACACATCCTCCAGCCTCTGTCTTTATTCGGACTAAGTATTGTTGGAACAACACATGGACTCAAGCTTTCCCTGACTAATCCTTTGTCCAACAATTCCTGGACTTGCCTTTTAACCTCTTCATTCTCTTGTGGCGTCAATCTATATGCGGATTTGTTTGGAAAACTAGCTCCTAGTATGAGATCAATATGATGACTCACACTCCTAATCGATGGCAACGAACGAGGTAATTCATCCACTACTATGTCAGGGAACTCTTCCAACAGTTCCTGAACTTCCTCTGGTAAATCATCTACCTTGGTGTTGGTCAACACAATTCTAGGTTTTCTGACCACAATGAATTGTGGATCCTCCTTCTTCTTAACCTATGTAAGAAGTTCCTTCCCACTCATGAGAAGTACAGTGTTTCTTACTTCCGGCTTCACCTCCTTATCCTTGATTGGAATTAACATGTGAATCCTCCCATTCTTCTCTAGGGTGTATGTGTTCATTCTCCCATCATGAATCACATTTTTGTCATATTTCCATGGTCTACCTAGCAATAGATGACAAACATNGCAAAGAACCTTTCTGCGCTCTGATACCAAAATGACGTCGACACCCTCCCTACACGACCCGTAGGTCGGAAGGTCCACGTCAACATAGGATCTTTCCTCCTTCCACGGCCCGAAGAACTCCAACTGGTTCTTCTATTTCCCTATCAGAAAATATGCACCCACAACAATCCTCATGGGATCCCCTCTTTTCACTTAGGAGATCGGAATTCGCACTTTCGCGAATCCATAGGTCGAGCGTTGGTCTCTTGAATCCCCGAAACCCAACAAAAGTCAAAGCTGACCCATACCTTTTCCATTTCGGGGTTTTCCCTATCGCAATTTTGGCATTCATGATGTCGAACAAATTGTCTTACCGAATCCCGATATGTCGAAACTTCGATACATGCGCGAGTTTGACTTTTCAACGCCCCATCACCTCTGTCGGGATTTCAGACTTTGCAATATCACGAATCCTGATGCAATTGTTTTGGGACTT
Source organism: Picea glauca (assembly GCA_000966675.3). Taxonomy (NCBI): domain Eukaryota; kingdom Viridiplantae; phylum Streptophyta; class Pinopsida; order Pinales; family Pinaceae; genus Picea; species Picea glauca. The sequence goes on along the minus strand of JZKD02S1083948.1, from coordinate 4,194 downwards.
CTTGCCGCGAAACTCCGAAATAGTGTGCCACCTGTCCACCTCACTGACTCCTGTGGCCCCACACTATTCTCTTATCCATCGGGATATCGCGTTTCGTGATTTTGCGATTCCCGTTGCAATGTTTACAGGACTTCAACCCATGAAACCCCAATGCGTGTATCTGCGTATGAATTCGACAACCTTTATGGCTCAGATCTATGGTCCTTCCCCTCCTGAGATTTGAACCTTTTGGGAATACTTCGCCGTATCTCCCCTGCTCCTCTTTGAAATCTAACAACCCACAAAAATTCACGAACTCTCCTCAGAGAATTCTGACCATCCATCTTTCCTGATGATTTCTGCGAAATGAACCAAGTATTCCTCCACAAACTTGTTCACCTGCACGCAAACTTGCAATGCCTGCCATACACTCCACGGCACAAACTTCCTGCGCTTCTCCTTGGTGATTACTAGAAGGTCCTATACCTCCTTATCTTTTAGAAGATCCATGCATGCACTCCTTGCGGCAGACTTTCAAGCACTACCTAAGTGTTGAAATCTTTTAACTCTGTGCACACCTGCAGCAACAGTCTCTCAACGCTTTGATCAGACTCGCAACTCTGAGACTTAGCTTGGCCTGAGCACTCCTTGCACGGCTCTTGTACCTATCTGCACTACTGAGTGAATGAGAACAAAATCTACCCTATCTGAACCCTTTGTCAATGCACTCCTTGCGGACAATTCGAATGCACTTTTTGCAGGAATCCTTGTTCAGATAGAGAAACAATTGAAACTCATTCCTACTCCCTTTCAGACTTCAAACTTAAAACATGAAATCATATACATAGCATGAAAAGAAAATGTATAACAGGAAGCAAACATTCATGAGCATATCATTCAACATCAATACACAGAGAACAAACATGAAACCATGAATTTAAATCAAACTCTTTCTATTAATCCAAATATCTGTACATGCGTGTTCTTACACGGCTCTCTGCTTCTCCTCTATTCTCTTCTTCCTCTGCTAATGCTACAATACACAATGAGGGTGTCTATATCCCATTTCCCTCTTGCGCTCTAAAATTGTCTAATCTACACATTCAATTCTACCTACTTTACATTAACTACATTAAATGCCTTCTATCTATTAAGGATGAGAGTGAATCGCTCAAGGTCCGTTTACATTATACAAGTGTGCTTCATTAAATTTCCACATTTATGTTCGCGCATCAACTCCAAGAGAAATTCAAAATTTGTCCTGGCTTGTGCAGTTGTCCTTCATTTCCACGCTGGCTCACTTGATGTTGGAGATGCTCCTGCATCACTTTCTCAATTTTTGTTGGGATACGTCAATAGTAATCCTTTCCACCTCTTCCTTGAAACTCAATGCACCTAGGAAAACATCCTCTGAGAACCGACACTCATGCATGGTATGTGGCACTAATCTGNTGAAACCCCAATGCGTGTATCTGCGTATGAATTCGACAACCTTTATGGCTCAGATCTATGGTCCTTCCCCTCCTGAGATTTGAACCTTTTGGGAATACTTCGCCGTATCTCCCCTACTCCTCTTTGAAATCTAACAACCCACGAAAATTCACGAACTCTCCTCAGAGAATTCTGACCATCCATCTTTCCTGATGATTTCTGCGAAATGAACCAAGTATTCCTCCACAAACTTGTTCACCTGCATGCAAACTTGCAACGCATGCGATACACTCCACGGCACAAACTTCCTGCGCTTCTCCTTGGTGATTACTAGAAGGTCCTATACCTCCTTATCTTTTAGAATATCCATGCATGCACTCCTTGCGGTAGACTTTCAAGCACTACCTAAGTGTTGAAATCTTTTAACTCTGTGCACACCTGCAGCAACAGTCTCTCAATGCTTTGATCAGACTCGCAACTCTGAGACTTAGCTTGGCCTGAGCACTCCTTGCATGGCTCTTGTACCTATCTGCACTACTGAGTGAATGAGAACAAAATCTACCCTATCTGAACCCTTTGTCAATTCACTCCTTGCGGACAATTCGAATGCACTTTTTGCAGGAATCCTTGTTCAGATAGAGAAACAATTGAAACTCATTCCTACTCCCTTTCAGACTTCAAACTCAAAACATGAAATCATATACATAGCATGAAAAAAAGAAAATGTATAACAGGAAGCAAACATTCATGAGCATATCATTCAACATCAATACACAGAGAACAAACATGAAACCATGAATTTGAATCAAACTCTTTCTATTAATCCAAATATCTGTACATGGGTGTTCTTACACAGCTCTCTGCTTCTCCTCTATTCTCTTCTTCCTCTGCTAATGCTACAATACACAATGAGGGTGTCTATATCCCATTTCCCTCTTGCCCTCTAAAATTGTCTAATCTACACATTCAATTCTACCTACTTTACATTAACTACTTTAAATGCCTTCTATCTATTAAGGACGAGAGTGAATCGCTCAAGGTCCGTTTACATTATACAAGTGCGCTTCATTAAATTGCCACATTTATGTTCGCGCATCAACTCCAAGAGAAATTCAAAATTTGTGCTGGCTTGTGCAGTTGTCCTTCGTTTCCACGCTGGCTCACTTGATGTTGGAGATGCTCCTGCATCACTTTCTCATTTTTTGTTGGGATACGTCAATAGTAATCCTTTCCACCTCTTCCTTGAAACTCAATGCACCTAGGAAAACATCCTCTGAGAACCGACACTCATGCATGGTATGTGGCACTAATCTGACGACCTTCATGTGTTCATACACTACATTCTGAGGGTCATGTGATTTAGGTTCCCTCAAACAGAGACATAGATCCTTGAGTGCATCAACTTCCTTTTCATCTTCCTTCTCATTTTCCAAAGAGTATGACCCCACTTGGATGGGGAAAATTGGATAGTATTTCTTTTTCTTTTCTAAAAGGTGGACAGCGACCCCTTTTTCAAAATTATGGTATACAATCTCCCCACTGTTATAGCCCTAAAAAACCTTGTTCCTGCATACATGGCCTTGTCCCTCTTACTTGCATATTTTGCCAAAGCACTGCTGAGAAGAACGTCTTAAAAACCCAATTTCTATAAGATGTATGCACCCTGCACCATTACAACTCACGTACATATGCTTCCTGCACCACTAGAGGTAGCATACATATGCTTTATGCACCATTATAGCCCACGTATGCTTGCAAAATTTGCAAAAAATAAAAAGTTGCAAGGAATTCATTGAAATTCATGGGCTATTGGAAGTTTCCCAACTAATCCACCTACTATAGCCCATCATCCAACTAAATAAACATCCTTTTGGCATAAAAAAGAAATCATTGGGGTCTCATTTCACATCCAAGCATAAGAACAGTGAAAATATGCCCAATTTCACTTCCCCTCCTTGCCCAAGATTTTTCTTTCTTTTGTGAGATATTGCCTCAACATTCCCTCATCAACACCTTCTCCCTCCATTCAATCCATTCCCTTCTTTGAGATGATCAAGAGATTGAGAGGAGTCCATTCAAGGTGCACTTGGAGCATGCTAAAGATTATCCTAGACCAGGTTCATGGAATGGTGGCTGACACAGATTGTAAGTTGTAATCTTTGTATGATGAATAAAAGAATCACATTTTTCTGTCCCAAACAATGGTGTTTTGTGTACTTTCATTGATTTATACTTAGCATCTAATATCTAACCTTAACTCATGAATAAAATAGCATGCTTGTAGTCCTTTTTTTCCTATCTTTAGATGTAGGTCAACCTTGGGAGGAGACGTGCATTCAATGGAACTACCAAGCTTGAGGAGATCATCACCAGACATGGGATCAAAGGTATAGTTACCCGATCTCTTCTCTTATTGCTTTATTTTATTTTATTTTGGGTATGTTTCGGGTATAATAGAGAATTGATTAACTTTTAGAAGGTTATTCTATCTGTCTACATATTAAACCCTGGTGTAGTTAAAGGGGTTTTTTTCAGCTAGCAGAACTGGCGACCATACTGGGGATTGAGTCGATGATACCCCAATAGACGCAGTTACCATACACTGGTCAAGGCCATGGTTTATATTAGAACCTTGGACAACAATCCAACTTTGTCTGGCAACCTGGTGCCAGTCAAAATCCAGGATCCTCCTTTCCTATAAATAGTACACAATTGAAACTACCATTTTTGGAAATGCTACATCTGCCAGACTTGTCAAGATTAATGAACAACCCATTTTTTCAT
>JZKD02S1083926.1:0-13145 GCA_000966675.3 Picea glauca | reverse complement strand
TCCTTTTTAGTTGAGGTACAGTTTTCTTATGAACCCCAAAACGATCTTTTATTCTTGTGTATGCTCCCATGGTGAATTGTGTGTAGCCTTATTCTTGGATTAAATATGATAATTAGATTTCATAGCTTCAATAATGTTTGCAAGATGTTTTAAGAAAATCTCATGCTTAATGTCTTGTTTTAATCCACCCATGTAAGCTTGTAACAATTTTTCATCACTTATGTCATCCACCCTTGTGGCCAATACCTAAAATTCTGAATTATAATCTTCGATATCACCTAAGTGCTTGATTCTTATCAATTGACTGAAGCAATGTTCCCAAATTTTCCCATATTGTCCTTCTAAGTCTCTTGTAAATAGACCCCAAGTATAATGATAAAAAGGGGGCTTCATTTTAACTACCCATTAATGCCATTGATATGTTTTTATCTCAAAATTCAAATTTTCTATGTGAATCCATTTCTTGTCACCCATAATGTCATGTGTCCAATATTTGATACCTGAATATGAAAATTATACTTTAAATACTATGGATTGTTCCCTTTCAAATGCAACTAGTCTCACTAAATTTGGATCCTCTCTTAAGAATATGATGATTTTACCTGGAACACATGTTTGATACTAGTAATAGGACTAGTCAAAAACCTTATCTTCCATAGGGTGTAGCTCTGAAATTATAATGACCCTGAAGCTTAAATTTCTACCACCGATACCTTGCAATGTCTTGTAAATAACCTCCAAGTTTCATTGTCTGAATTATCCCAGAAAAAAATTTATATCAAAAATTCTAAGATGAATTTCTTGGAGAAGAAAAACCCTAAGATCAATGCTCTGATACCAAATGTTATGATCCAATGCCTTAAAAAATGATAAAAAGTCAATTATTATAGATCACTTTAAAGGGGAAACCTTCTTTTATAATATATCCAATTTAGAATACAATACAAGATGAGATAAGATTATCCTAAGACCAGGTCTCCTGGGTATATATATAGGAGATAAAGGGTACAATTATAATGAAAGGGTGTGATGAAGGGGTTCAAAGCCTACATACAAATATAACATAAGAAATGTAATAATTCAATAAGGATATTAATAAGGAGTTTTATACATAACATGGGATTTGTATGGGGCTTTGTCTATGTCTTAACAAAAGGATAGGGAACCTAGTTGATTTAAATTGAATTCCTTAACTAGGTTGATAAGGAAATAATATAGGAAATGGGTTCATCTACTTGGTACAAAGATGGGGTAAAGGTACCCAATCGTTTCAATAATTTTTTAAGCACAAGAAATAGATATCTTACATAGATAACATAAAAACTCCCTAAGGGATGTTATACAATATCAACATCTCATTAGATATAAATGAGTAATTAATATTAGGATTTGTGAGGGATTAACCTTAGAACTAAAGAAGAGCACTAGTAGGATGAATCATATTTGATCAATTTAGGCCACATCCTTTTCACACAATTTTGCAATTAAATTGTTTCTTAGAAACAGGATTTCTAGTAGAAGAGGTTAATAAATTCATCCAATCAATCCTATATGACAAGTCTCATAAATTGGATGACCTCATTGATGGTTCCTTTGATATGTTAGTAGAGTAACTAACATATATTTTCTATGGCGTCATATTTTCAATTCAACACGAGTGACATGATAAATATCTATCCTTTCTAAATGTTATTTTTGTGTCACTAAAACCTTTTTCCCCAAGGAAAACCTCACAGGAAAACACAAGGGATGATTCGCTAGTAAATCCATCAATGTATATTAGTGCACCTCACCTAGGGGAATCTGTGTTGGCACACGTACTTATAATGAGAGAGGGGTAAATAAGTATAATATTGTTTCCTTTTCTTGCAATATTTATCAATTTATTAGTTTACCATCCATAAGGAGTTAATTTTAAATATATATACAATCCACGGTACACAAAGATTTAATGTGCAAACCCAAATGGGAGAAACCCACAAAAATTATCTTTATAATGTCATGCAGGAACCAACCTACTTATTACAATATTTGCAGGCATCAACCTGCAGTTACAATATTTGCAGGCACCAACCTACAGGAGACACCAATATCCTTAGTTGAGCACCAACATAGCAATTCCTATAGCTATAGCTGCAATTTTTGCAGGCACCAACTGATGGTTCCAGGAATAGCAACAATGATTTATTGTACCCTTGGTTTCCTACTTTACTTGTCAATCTGGGGTTCGTACAAACTTAAGAGGTTCTATGCACTGTATGTGCAGTATGAAATTGTCGATAGCAAAGGTTTGAGAATAATCAAAGATTGAAAACGTGCTAGAAAATCTAGTGACAAAAAACAACTCTGAATTAATTGTTCGAAGAAAACACACCAATTTGAAAGTACAACCAAACTAGATTGCATGAAAAGAACATATTATGACTGCATTAAAGAGTATTGAATCAACAAAATTAAATTGAAGAAAAAAGATGAATACAACTTGAATTATGACAGAAAACTATAACATAAGTAATGCTCTAAACTATGACAGAAAATTGTAATGGAAGTAAATTTACACTAATGCGGGAACAAAGCAAGCCAAAACCTTTGATCAATATCAATCTAAATTTCCTTTTATTGTTTATTTATGCTTTCAGGAAAACAAGATTAAGCTAAGTCAAAATATGAAGCTAAATCAAACCTACATGATATTTCTATAGTAACTATGTGGTTCTACAGGAATTATACAGTTTCTACAGGAAACCCCTACAGGACGAAAAATGGAGTCTAAAAAGGTAGTGAAAGTCCTTAAAATGCATGAAAAATACATATACTATAAATAAATTAAGTGAATATAAGGTTCTTAGCCTTGGGAGGCACCTAAGATTGCTCCAAATGATTATTGAACATTTCTACAGGATGTTGTCACAAATGGCCAGTTAGTCATAATCTTAACAAAATTGAAAGTGATCATGCAAAACAATATCAAACTTTAAGAGAGAATGCAATACTATCTAGGCACTAACTAATATGCATGAAAACTACAGAAATAGTAGCAAGGTCCTTGAGCCCTCTTGGATGGGCCCTACCCAAGAATCACAAGGAACCTAAAAGAAACCTTAATATATTGAAAGTAGAACCATCTTTATTTCATAAATATCAGTAATACATTAGGAGCAGGAAAGCTCTAAGTTCTCAGTACAATTCGTCATAAAAATCTCCACACAATACTTCTCCAAAATTCTCTATATCCCTCTCCTATACTAGAGGCCTATAGATAAATAGAGAGTTAGACCTCCCTTCTTAAATCAAGGAGAGAAATGAGTAAATTAGGGATATCATCCCTTTACATCTGTATTTTCTAATTGTTGTTGATTAGAAGTGATCATAAATGCACAAGGAGAACTCTTGGAGGTAGGTATAGAAAAATACCCTTGATCTTTGGATGGAAGCTCATTCGAGGAGACAAAATCCATTGTTTATAGGTCATTGGTTCTCTTGACTCATGTAGCTCAACCTGGTTGGTTGAGTACATGTCTTTTGACAAAAACAATTAGTGAAAAAAGGTATATTATACCAAAAAATCCACCTCAATCATACATTCATTAAGAAACATAGAATATACTCATGAATGACTATTAAATATGGAAAAATATGCCAAATATGATCCTTTAAAATGGAAAAAAATGAGGCTCATCATCACCCCCCAACTGAACTTTTGCACACCCTTTGTGCAACCAAAAATTTTATTTTTTATCTCATTGTTGTTGTTGTTATTGTGTACCATGTTGTTGCTCAATATTTTCCTGTTGCTCATCACTATGTTGCTGCTCAATGCCTTGTTTCTCAAAAAATTGTTGTTGTTCACCACCCTATTGTTGCCCACTAAATTCTTGTCTAATATCCCAAGCCACATATCTGGTGATAGATTGTTTATGATTGTATCCCTCATCCTTCACAATGTTGATCTATTCTTCTTCTTCTTTTTCTGAACTGAGATTAGCCATAGGTGCTACGCGAAGAAGAAGTGGAGGGATCATCCTTAGCCCAATCTATTTAGTCTTCATTTTCCTCAAAGTTTCTTTGTACCAAGGTGTCATGAGGAGGGAAACATGCAAGGTGTTGGAAGAATGAGGTTCCATGATCTGTAAATCATGAGACAAAGAGTGCCACCTCCTATGTCAAGCCTCTATTGCTTCCTCTCCCAATACCTTGAGAGATTCATCAAGATGGGAAATTAATTCCCTTTGCTTTTTTTTTCATCCTGGAGTCACATCCTTATCCAAAGAGAGACATGATTATTGGTTATAACATCTTTAGTCCTGGCAACCTCTGCTCTAATCCATAAGGGTGTTTTTTTCTCTTCTTCCTTATACTTTTTGAATTCTTCCACCCTCATTTCCTCACTCCATAGACAAATGCAAAGGCCATTAATTGGAAATCCTCCACATATGGATTAGGATTCCAACTGTAGGGGTGTGGAAATATGATGTTATGCAGGTAGAATTCACATAGTTTAGCTCTTTCTTCCATATTACAGCCCTGATATGCATCTAGAAAATATTTGGGGATATCAAGTTTCAATTTTACAAATTCATCCAAGTGTGTAATATGATTTTTGTGCCACTATTCTTTTAGGAACATAGTATATGTTCTGGTTGTTGGCTTGCATTCCAACGTTTCTTCATATACTTTAGCTATTTTGTTTATTGTTTCTTCCATAATCTCCACTTGTTCACTCTTCTCATGCAGATCTATTCTTTCCTTGCTTAATTGATGCTGAAGTTTCTGGTTCTCTAATTTTATCTTCTGGTTGTATTCTACTTTCTGCATAGTCATAATTTGGAACTTTTCTTGCATAATTTGGAGTTGTTGCTCCAACTCTTAAGTAGCCTCCTCTTTCATCTTTCCTTTATTATCTTTTTCCACCCTTTTCCACTTGATGGAATCAATGTTGGCCTGCTCTAGTTCCAACAAGGTTTCATAAAGAAGTTTTTCCACGTGAGTTTTTGTTTTAGAGGTTCCTTCCATTCGTCTTTATTCTTCCATTATTGTCTCCTCTTGAGGATCCTTACCCTTTGTTTCTTTTTTCTTTTCTGGACTAGGAGATTCCTTAATCTCCTCCACTAGGGATGTGATGGTTAGTGGAGTGGTTGACAATATGATTTCCTTCTTTTGACTCTTGATTCTATTGGACCTCCTTCTTTTGGGTTGTACCCATTCTGCACTAGTGATTTTCAAGGGGCTAACAGTGGGGGTTCCTAAATCAATCAAGGAATCATCCACTTCCTTATATTTTTCATGCAAATTTTATGTTTTGTTTCACTTTTGTTGTCTTGAATTTTTATGCCTAGTGACTCTCTTTGGTTCTTCTCCTTTTTTCTTTTCTTCCTCACTCATTTCTTCCTGCACTTCTTCAAATTCTTGTCAGACCATTTTTATGAAATATACCCATAGAATTTTGTGCCTCAAACTCCTAAGAACATATGAAACTATCAGCTTGATGAGTCCATTATGTGCTAAGAATTCTTGTTTTCCTCTCTATACTTTTAGGCTCATCTCTTTTAATGATTAAACAAGGAAGTAAGGGATACTCAGGTTCTGGTGGGGTTCCTGATTTGGAAGGTGCCTGAGTTGCTGAAATAGTATGAAATAGTAAGCATAAACTACACAAATCCTTCCTCACATGTGATAAGATACCTCTGGCCATGGGTGAGGAAGGCTTTCCCTTTTGATGTCATTTTTATCCTCATCAGGTTTCTCATTAGGGAGGAAGAATTCCTTCTTAGCATTGATGGCTTCTTGCCTATATTATTTATTTCAAGGAATGCCTACAAGTGAGTAGAAACTTTGTTGATGGAAATCTCATTGATCCTAATTGTTAGCCCCTTTATTGTGGTCACACATTCCCGATCTTGTATATTCTAAAAAAATTGAGAAAACTCCATGGATACCTCATCATCAAACCTTTTGAGTCTTTCAAAGTATCCCAGCCAATCACATTTCTGAAAAATTTCTACTATCTTAGGGTTATCATAAACTTTGGAAGGCTCTGTTGGTTCTCTCCTTTTGAATCCATCTCCCATGGTTATTTTCAAGGATGATGAGTTGAGTTTCTGAAAAGAGAGAAAGGATGGAGACTGGTTAACGGTTTCCTGCAGAATGTTCAAGTTGCATTGTCTCTTAGAGAGGATGACAAATTGAGTTGGTTTTTAGGAAAATATGGTGATAAAACTTCAGCAAGGATAGAGGTAAAATGATGATTTTTCTTGACAATTTCCAAGTTGCTACATTTTTTTGCAGTTGTTCCTGTAGAAACAATTTTCTACAAGAACTGTGTAAATTCTACAGGATGTGTTTTCAAAGACTCGCAAGAGAAAAAAAAATAAGGTGTTGAAAAGATTTGACCTGAGGTCTATTAAACATAGGCACTCTGACAATACTGAGGAGAATTTAATCGAGGAGAGTTGGTTCAAAAAAAAAAATTAACAAATCTTCTATAGGACTGTGATGAGTTTCTATAGGATGTGATTTCTTGTTGTTCCAGAACCATAAAATCTTCCAACAAATGACTATAAGTCAAAAACATANTCCTTTTTAGTTGAGGTACAGTTTTCTTATGAACCCCAAAACGATCTTTTATTCTTGTGTATGCTCCCATGGTGAATTGTGTGTAGCCTTATTCTTGGATTAAATATGATAATTAGATTTCATAGCTTCAATAATGTTTGCAAGATGTTTTAAGAAAATCTCATGCTTAATGTCTTGTTTTAATCCACCCATGTAAGCTTGTAACAATTTTTCATCACTTATGTCATCCACCCTTGTGGCCAATACCTAAAATTCTGAATTATAATCTTCGATATCACCTAAGTGCTTGATTCTTATCAATTGACTGAAGCAATGTTCCCAAATTTTCCCATATTGTCCTTCTAAGTCTCTTGTAAATAGACCCCAAGTATAATGATAAAAAGGGGGCTTCATTTTAACTACCCATTAATGCCATTGATATGTTTTTATCTCAAAATTCAAATTTTCTATGTGAATCCATTTCTTGTCACCCATAATGTCATGTGTCCAATATTTGATACCTGAATATGAAAATTATACTTTAAATACTATGGATTGTTCCCTTTCAAATGCAACTAGTCTCACTAAATTTGGATCCTCTCTTAAGAATATGATGATTTTACCTGGAACACATGTTTGATACTAGTAATAGGACTAGTCAAAAACCTTATCTTCCATAGGGTGTAGCTCTGAAATTATAATGACCCTGAAGCTTAAATTTCTACCACCGATACCTTGCAATGTCTTGTAAATAACCTCCAAGTTTCATTGTCTGAATTATCCCAGAAAAAAATTTATATCAAAAATTCTAAGATGAATTTCTTGGAGAAGAAAAACCCTAAGATCAATGCTCTGATACCAAATGTTATGATCCAATGCCTTAAAAAATGATAAAAAGTCAATTATTATAGATCACTTTAAAGGGGAAACCTTCTTTTATAATATATCCAATTTAGAATACAATACAAGATGAGATAAGATTATCCTAAGACCAGGTCTCCTGGGTATATATATAGGAGATAAAGGGTACAATTATAATGAAAGGGTGTGATGAAGGGGTTCAAAGCCTACATACAAATATAACATAAGAAATGTAATAATTCAATAAGGATATTAATAAGGAGTTTTATACATAACATGGGATTTGTATGGGGCTTTGTCTATGTCTTAACAAAAGGATAGGGAACCTAGTTGATTTAAATTGAATTCCTTAACTAGGTTGATAAGGAAATAATATAGGAAATGGGTTCATCTACTTGGGACAAAGATGGGGTAAAGGTAACCAATCGTTTCAATAATTTTTTAAGCACAAGAAATAGATATCTTACATAGATAACATAAAAACTCCCTAAGGGATGTTATAAAATATCAACATCTCATTAGATATAAATGAGTAATTAATATTAGGAGTTGTGAGGGATTAACCTTAGAACTAAAGAAGAGCACTAGTAGGATGAATCATATTTGATCAATTTAGGCCACATCCTTTTCACACAATTTTGCAATTAAATTGTTTCTTAGAAATAGGATTTCTAGTAGAAGAGGTTAATAAATTTATCCAATCAATCCTATATGACAAGTCTCATAAATTGGATGACCTCATTGATGGGTCCTTTGATATGTTAGTAGAGTAACTAACATATATTTTCTATGGCATCATATTTTCAATTCAACACGAGTGACATGATAAATATCTATCCTTTCTAAATGTTATTTTTGTGTCACTAAAACCTTTTTCCCCAAGGAAAACCTCACAGGAAAACACAAGGGATGATTCGCTAGTAAATCCATCAATGTATATTAGTGCACCTCACCTAGGGGAATCTGTGTTGGCACACGTACTTATAATGAGAGAGGGGTAAATAAGTATAATATTGTTTCCTTTTCTTGCAATATTTATCAATTTATTAGTTTACCATCCATAAGGAGTTAATTTTAAATATATATACAATCCACGGTACACAAAGATTTAATGTGCAAACCCAAATGGGAGAAACCCACAAAAATTATCTTTATAATGTCATGCAGGAACCAACCTACTTATTACAATATTTGCAGGCATCAACCTGCAGTTACAATATTTGCAGGCACCAACCTACAGGAGACACCAATATCCTTAGTTGAGCACCAACATAGCAATTCCTATAGCTATAGCTGCAATTTTTGCAGGCACCAACTGATGGTTCCAGGAATAGCAACAATGATTTATTGTACCCTTGGTTTCCTACTTTACTTGTCAATCTGGGGTTCGTACAAACTTAAGAGGTTCTATGCACTGTATGTGCAGTATGAAATTGTCGATAGCAAAGGTTTGAGAATAATCAAAGATTGAAAACGTGCTAGAAAATCTAGTGACAAAAAACAACTCTGAATTAATTGTTCGAAGAAAACACACCAATTTGAAAGTACAACCAAACTAGATTGCATGAAAAGAACATATTATGACTGCATTAAAGAGTATTGAATCAACAAAATTAAATTGAAGAAAAAAGATGAATACAACTTGAATTATGACAGAAAACTATAACATAAGTAATGCTCTAAACTATGACAGAAAATTGTAATGGAAGTAAATTTACACTAATGCGGGAACAAAGCAAGCCAAAACCTTTGATCAATATCAATCTAAATTTCCTTTTATTGTTTATTTATGCTTTCAGGAAAACAAGATTAAGCTAAGTCAAAATATGAAGCTAAATCAAACCTACATGATATTTCTATAGTAACTATGTGGTTCTACAGGAATTATACAGTTTCTACAGGAAACCCCTACAGGACGAAAAATGGAGTCTAAAAAGGTAGTGAAAGTCCTTAAAATGCATGAAAAATACATATACTATAAATAAATTAAGTGAATATAAGGTTCTTAGCCTTGGGAGGCACCTAAGATTGCTCCAAATGATTATTGAACATTTCTACAGGATGTTGTCACAAATGGCCAGTTAGTCATAATCTTAACAAAATTGAAAGTGATCATGCAAAACAATATCAAACTTTAAGAGAGAATGCAATACTATCTAGGCACTAACTAATATGCATGAAAACTACAGAAATAGTAGCAAGGTCCTTGAGCCCTCTTGGATGGGCCCTACCCAAGAATCACAAGGAACCTAAAAGAAACCTTAATATATTGAAAGTAGAACCATCTTTATTTCATAAATATCAGTAATACATTAGGAGCAGGAAAGCTCTAAGTTCTCAGTACAATTCGTCATAAAAATCTCCACACAATACTTCTCCAAAATTCTCTATATCCCTCTCCTATACTAGAGGCCTATAGATAAATAGAGAGTTAGACCTCCCTTCTTAAATCAAGGAGAGAAATGAGTAAATTAGGGATATCATCCCTTTACATCTGTATTTTCTAATTGTTGTTGATTAGAAGTGATCATAAATGCACAAGGAGAACTCTTGGAGGTAGGTATAGAAAAATACCCTTGATCTTTGGATGGAAGCTCATTCGAGGAGACAAAATCCATTGTTTATAGGTCATTGGTTCTCTTGACTCATGTAGCTCAACCTGGTTGGTTGAGTACATGTCTTTTGACAAAAACAATTAGTGAAAAAAGGTATATTATACCAAAAAATCCACCTCAATCATACATTCATTAAGAAACATAGAATATACTCATGAATGACTATTAAATATGGAAAAATATGCCAAATATGATCCTTTAAAATGGAAAAAAATGAGGCTCATCATCACCCCCCAACTGAACTTTTGCACACCCTTTGTGCAACCAAAAATTTTATTTTTTATCTCATTGTTGTTGTTGTTATTGTGTACCATGTTGTTGCTCAATATTTTCCTGTTGCTCATCACTATGTTGCTGCTCAATGCCTTGTTTCTCAAAAAATTGTTGTTGTTCACCACCCTATTGTTGCCCACTAAATTCTTGTCTAATATCCCAAGCCACATATCTGGTGATAGATTGTTTATGATTGTATCCCTCATCCTTCACAATGTTGATCTATTCTTCTTCTTCTTTTTCTGAACTGAGATTAGCCATAGGTGCTACGCGAAGAAGAAGTGGAGGGATCATCCTTAGCCCAATCTATTTAGTCTTCATTTTCCTCAAAGTTTCTTTGTACCAAGGTGTCATGAGGAGGGAAACATGCAAGGTGTTGGAAGAATGAGGTTCCATGATCTGTAAATCATGAGACAAAGAGTGCCACCTCCTATGTCAAGCCTCTATTGCTTCCTCTCCCAATACCTTGAGAGATTCATCAAGATGGGAAATTAATTCCCTTTGCTTTTTTTTTCATCCTGGAGTCACATCCTTATCCAAAGAGAGACATGATTATTGGTTATAACATCTTTAGTCCTGGCAACCTCTGCTCTAATCCATAAGGGTGTTTTTTTCTCTTCTTCCTTATACTTTTTGAATTCTTCCACCCTCATTTCCTCACTCCATAGACAAATGCAAAGGCCATTAATTGGAAATCCTCCACATATGGATTAGGATTCCAACTGTAGGGGTGTGGAAATATGATGTTATGCAGGTAGAATTCACATAGTTTAGCTCTTTCTTCCATATTACAGCCCTGATATGCATCTAGAAAATATTTGGGGATATCAAGTTTCAATTTTACAAATTCATCCAAGTGTGTAATATGATTTTTGTGCCACTATTCTTTTAGGAACATAGTATATGTTCTGGTTGTTGGCTTGCATTCCAACGTTTCTTCATATACTTTAGCTATTTTGTTTATTGTTTCTTCCATAATCTCCACTTGTTCACTCTTCTCATGCAGATCTATTCTTTCCTTGCTTAATTGATGCTGAAGTTTCTGGTTCTCTAATTTTATCTTCTGGTTGTATTCTACTTTCTGCATAGTCATAATTTGGAACTTTTCTTGCATAATTTGGAGTTGTTGCTCCAACTCTTAAGTAGCCTCCTCTTTCATCTTTCCTTTATTATCTTTTTCCACCCTTTTCCACTTGATGGAATCAATGTTGGCCTGCTCTAGTTCCAACAAGGTTTCATAAAGAAGTTTTTCCACGTGAGTTTTTGTTTTAGAGGTTCCTTCCATTCGTCTTTATTCTTCCATTATTGTCTCCTCTTGAGGATCCTTACCCTTTGTTTCTTTTTTCTTTTCTGGACTAGGAGATTCCTTAATCTCCTCCACTAGGGATGTGATGGTTAGTGGAGTGGTTGACAATATGATTTCCTTCTTTTGACTCTTGATTCTATTGGACCTCCTTCTTTTGGGTTGTACCCATTCTGCACTAGTGATTTTCAAGGGGCTAACAGTGGGGGTTCCTAAATCAATCAAGGAATCATCCACTTCCTTATATTTTTCATGCAAATTTTATGTTTTGTTTCACTTTTGTTGTCTTGAATTTTTATGCCTAGTGACTCTCTTTGGTTCTTCTCCTTTTTTCTTTTCTTCCTCACTCATTTCTTCCTGCACTTCTTCAAATTCTTGTCAGACCATTTTTATGAAATATACCCATAGAATTTTGTGCCTCAAACTCCTAAGAACATATGAAACTATCAGCTTGATGAGTCCATTATGTGCTAAGAATTCTTGTTTTCCTCTCTATACTTTTAGGCTCATCTCTTTTAATGATTAAACAAGGAAGTAAGGGATACTCAGGTTCTGGTGGGGTTCCTGATTTGGAAGGTGCCTGAGTTGCTGAAATAGTATGAAATAGTAAGCATAAACTACACAAATCCTTCCTCACATGTGATAAGATACCTCTGGCCATGGGTGAGGAAGGCTTTCCCTTTTGATGTCATTTTTATCCTCATCAGGTTTCTCATTAGGGAGGAAGAATTCCTTCTTAGCATTGATGGCTTCTTGCCTATATTATTTATTTCAAGGAATGCCTACAAGTGAGTAGAAACTTTGTTGATGGAAATCTCATTGATCCTAATTGTTAGCCCCTTTATTGTGGTCACACATTCCCGATCTTGTATATTCTAAAAAAATTGAGAAAACTCCATGGATACCTCATCATCAAACCTTTTGAGTCTTTCAAAGTATCCCAGCCAATCACATTTCTGAAAAATTTCTACTATCTTAGGGTTATCATAAACTTTGGAAGGCTCTGTTGGTTCTCTCCTTTTGAATCCATCTCCCATGGTTATTTTCAAGGATGATGAGTTGAGTTTCTGAAAAGAGAGAAAGGATGGAGACTGGTTAACGGTTTCCTGCAGAATGTTCAAGTTGCATTGTCTCTTAGAGAGGATGACAAATTGAGTTGGTTTTTAGGAAAATATGGTGATAAAACTTCAGCAAGGATAGAGGTAAAATGATGATTTTTCTTGACAATTTCCAAGTTGCTACATTTTTTTGCAGTTGTTCCTGTAGAAACAATTTTCTACAAGAACTGTGTAAATTCTACAGGATGTGTTTTCAAAGACTCGCAAGAGAAAAAAAAATAAGGTGTTGAAAAGATTTGACCTGAGGTCTATTAAACATAGGCACTCTGACAATACTGAGGAGAATTTAATCGAGGAGAGTTGGTTCAAAAAAAAAAATTAACAAATCTTCTATAGGACTGTGATGAGTTTCTATAGGATGTGATTTCTTGTTGTTCCAGAACCATAAAATCTTCCAACAAATGACTATAAGTCAAAAACATA
>JZKD02S1083915.1:0-13145 GCA_000966675.3 Picea glauca | reverse complement strand
CCACATCACATTTTCCAAATTTGGCTTTAGTGAGCATGAAGTTTGGGATCCGTAGGCTAAGATTTATTGGAAATCTACTTCTATTGCAGATGATGAGAATTACCCTATTTTGCAGAGTTTCCTTGAAATTTAGAAGGAGGATGGCTTTTCATTGAAAAGTTTTGCTTTGGAAGAGGAATCATGTTCAAATATTTCCCCATCTTGTCTATCCCCATCCTACCAAAATATATGCAATAGAGTTGGACAATGTCAATAGTTAATACATAAGAGTGAATTGATGTCTAAAAGACTCAATTCCTTTTATGGGATATCCTTCAATCTGAGTTTTTTAGAAGCATTACAAAGAAATGGTTAAAAAAAAAACCACATTACCTTTTAAATGGAGAAAAAGATCACAAATGGAACTTGGATTCAAGTTTTCTTGGGTTTTGTAATCATCTATAGAGTTGTATCTGCTAATATTTTAAAATCACTTTTGAATTAGGATCTATTTTCTCATTGTTTATGAAAACTTTTTAAGAAATTTGGGATGCTCCTTTTATTTGTTTGTGCTGATTTATTAGACTTATGATCTAATTACTACTAAGTTTTAGTTTTGGGAGGAACCTTATACAATTATGTATCCATGTTTTTTTTTTTATTGTTACTGGTGGAATTAACAACTAGTTGGACATGTACTCGTGTGACACAAAGTCATGTTATCCGACTACTACCACTATAACCTCCAGGCATGTCAACGCGGCCCCTCATGTGGCACACAAAGTAAGTCGAGGGTTTCAAACCAATGAATTCACATAACAGAGTGTCTTAACAGTACACTCTATCACCAACTGTTCTACACCCTGAGGGATCAAATTCCATATCCATGTTGGAATTCACATTCAAAGAAAATTGATTTTTAATTGATGCCATGTTGCTCCATTGATATTGATTATATTCTTATGCCAACTTTCACAAGAATATGCTTATTGAATCCACCTTAACACAAATCATAACACATGAATTCATTTTAATATCAATATCATTTTGAAGGATTTGATAAAGGTCCCTAACTCATCCTAATTATTTTTAAACTAATTTCATCAAGATACTTGAAAGGTAAAAAAGTGAGTTGTATTCATATCAGAGTATTGGATGGAATGTTTTCCTTAGTGAAAAACTAATAGATTAATGGTTCATATAAAACCTGAATATGTTGAGAAATCAAAGCCATCCCTTAAATATGTTAAATGCATTTTAACATAAAATAAATTAAAATGCATTTTAACATAAAATAAATTAAAAGTACACTTTATCCAAAAATATAAAAAGTTCATAATTATTCTTCATCTATCAATTTTCCAAAATCCAATTCCATATATTTATTCAAATGGCGAGCCTAAATATGAGTTCAAAGGCTTTGAGTTTAAATCGTTCAAACTTCAATGATAATTCCATTGAGGTTAATATCAATTATTGATTCATAGCCACCATATGCTTTAGGAAACCTCATTTATGTAGGTGAGGGATCACCTAAAAAGTTGGGATGCAGTTTAACCTACAAAATAATTATTGAGGCCATAATGGAAAGGTAGTTGGATAATGGGGTTAATATCAATGGTTGATTCATACTCATATGCTTTAGGACACCTCATTTATGTAGGTGAGGGATCATTCTGAAAGTCGGGATGTAGTTTAACTTATAAAATAATTATTGAGCCCTAATGGGAAGGTAGTTGGATAACGATATCTATGGATTCTTTGAATTATATAACAAAATAATACCCAACCTTCTCATTGAGTGATTATTTAAGGTTAGATTGGTATGTGATTTTCACTACAATAAACTCCTCTATGTTTGACTTAGCTCTTTTTTTTCTTTGATAAACTTCTCTTTATTTTTCTTGACTCCTTTCTTCTTCACTCAATTTCTCTTTATTCCGTTCATTCTCTCTACTACACTTGAATCATGTATGATTCACCCAAATTTCCCGTGATCTTCTCAACTCCTCTCTAACCTCTTGTATTAGTTCTCCGTCAAATGGTACCTTGTAGCCCCTGATTTTTGAAGTTAGCATTACAATTATGTTTGAAATTAGCATTACAGTTATGTTCCCTCATGTGTTGAGGCTAATTGTTTCAAGTTGACATTTATTGTGATGTTTTATTGTTGATATTTTTTTATGCATGAGTGTTCATTGAGACCTTATTACATTATATATTCATTTTGTAATTATAATGATGTTGTATTGTTCGTTGATTATATTTATAAGTTGATATTATGCTATGATGTTGTTTTTAATGTTTTATGATGCACATGGTTATTAATGGAATGAGATGGAAAGTGATTGGTGATTTATTAGCTAGTTTCAAGACCTGCATTGGCCAACATGGTCAAATGTTGGGAGTAGCCCATAGGTCATTTCGTACTTTTTATTATTGTGGATATATACTAACGAGAATTACATGTTATCTCGGTGATATTGAGTTGATTTGATTTTTAGACCCACAATATGATTAGTTAGATGTAGGGAGTAGCCTAAATGATTTGATTATTAGTCGTTAAAGATAATACACTCTGAGGGAAAGGGCCCTCTTACTCAAGTCTAGTGTTATAAACATATAGTGACCCTAAAATTTTAATATTGAGAGGATAACATGGAATTATAACTAAATAAAAGTGAGTTATTTCCGGGCTTTTATGCCCAATGGCTATTGATGTGACCTTGGAGGGAATCTACCATTAGACCCAATATAGTGATAACCAAATCCTAACTTACCTCTAAACCTATTTTAAGGAGGAATATAGATTCCATTAGGGGGTAGGACCGTTGTGTGGAGGATTTGGTGGATTTTTGTGCTAGCTTTGGGAAATTGTTGTTGTGTTGGGTTTGACATTGGGATTTGTGACCTTTTGGGAAATCTTGGGTTTTCTTTTTGAAATATTTGGAAGGGAAGGTTTGGCTGTGATTTTTCGAGACAGTTTGGAATAGCAAGTTTGATGCCCACTTGTTTTTCTTTTTATGTCACAGTTGAAGTTAAGAAGCACAACAACCCATGGGAGGTATTGTTCCCAGTTCCTAGTTGTTTTGAGGGAACATTGTAGGCCTATTAGAAATGCATAACATCATAGCTAGAGGAGTTTGTAGTCCCTTGTCACACAACATCCCTACGAGGAGGTTCTAATTTTGTTACCAGAGACTTCATCCACCAACTAAAAGGTTGGGGGCTTCTGCATACCCTATTTTAGACTTAGACCTTGATTTGTAAGTTTGGACTTAGACCTAGTTATTTATTGATTTTGGGGTACATTATAGAGGATTTGAAAGATTTTATGCATGTATTAAGCTTGAGGTTCTTGCACTAGGGATATCGTCAACATCTCTAGTTGTACAGTTGGTTGGGACCTTGATAACTTCCTGCTTCGACTTGCAGGAGACTTGGTTTACACCAAGAAGGGACTTCTCTTAGACATTTTGGAGACACGTGTTGTTATTAATGTAACATGTCATTCCACGGTTAAGAATTTATATAAGAATGATATTATCGGTACCTTGCCAACCCCAATCAACAATTGGTTCATGAAGATTAAACATGTCATGATATTTGAACTTCGATTGAGAGGGTAACAATTTTCCTCTCAACCACCCGAGCTAGATCCATTTGACAAGAAAGTGTTGTTATTATTATCAAGTTTTCATTGTTAATAATAATTAATAATTGATAATTGATAACGATTTAAATATAAATTGTTTTCTATATGGATTATTAATTTAACAATTCTCTTAAGTTTTCATTGTTAATTGTTAAATTGATGTTGTTGTTTATTTAAAAGGAAATGTTGTGAGTCTTATCATAACATCCATGGTAGTTATGTTGGCTTGACTAGTATAGCTTGTTATCAAAGCACTCAAGTTTTGATGTTGAGTGCCTCTAGTATTCTTATTTGATGTTTTATGTTGAGTGCCTCTAGGACTTCATATGCTAGTTGGTGATCTCCTCTCTATTTTCCTTGACTTGTTTCCTACCTACCTTTTTAAGAATTTTTTCTTATATTTCATCATCTTCTGACTCCTTATCTTCCTGTTGTTGGTGGGATTTTTTCCTCGTTAATGCATCTGAATGAATTTGTTGTATTTTAGGAACATTATCAATTTCTTCCAGTCTATCTAATAGAGAATCCTCGTGTGCTAAAGGAGAGAGAGGTTCTTAGGTCTCACCCTCAATATGCATGTTGGGTGGGTTTAGTTTATTAAGGAGAGAATTTGGAGCATTGACTATTTAAAAAAATGGAATGGGATTATCCTAGGATAGTATTTCAAGCTTGTTTACTTGTTGAGTCAAGGTATTGTTCTCGAAGCGCTCAGGGGAATTTTTTGCTTGAGTTGGGGGCACTTCAACAAAAACATAAATTGCTTGAGGTTGTACAATTACATGCTTGGATCCAGACAAGATCAATGAGTCAGAGATTGAAGGGGTTAGATTTGGTATTTATGTGGTGGCTACTTGTTTAACACTCATCTCTTTTTATTGTTTGCCACTATTATTCCTTACGAGGGATTGATTATGCTGCTTGGACACTTTTATTGCAATCTTTTGGAAAGTGCCCATATTCATGACAGATCTTGCACTTGAAGGTAAATTGTTCATAATCCAAAGGTTGAATGTGCTTCCAATTATCCAGGGTCAAAAGGGTTGCTTCTAGAAGCCCTTTTTCTAGATCCACCTCCATACAAATTCTTGTGCATGCGAACATCCCATATTTTGGTTTTGATTTATGAATATAGCAACCTAGTGTATCCTTGATGTTGCACATCATATCTTCATTCCAACAGTCAATGGGAAGGTGTAGGACATGAACCCAAATAAGAATGGCCAAAGGGACATCATGTTAAAGATTGAAATTGGGCCTCCATCGATCTAAATACATTCTTCTAGATCTGAATAAGTATGGATCATTTTTTAATATGAGGTCTCAATCTTCTTTAGCTTCAAACAAAAATGCATAAAATTCCCTGCCACAAAAGTAATGAGTGAGATTTACTTTGATTAATACTTGCCAATATCTCTACAACTAGTTTTCCATGGATGTGGGGGAAGGCCATATTCCGATGCACTATATAATTAGGTCATGCTTCACTAGTGTCAAATCCATGTGCCAAGAGGAGAGTGAAGGTATAAAAACTTCAGGGATACTCTTTATTTTCTTCACAAAATTTGATGGTTGAGGCTTTGGGGGCTTTCTCTAGGCTTGATACCAACACTCTAAAAGTGACAAGTTCAACATCTAGAGGGGGAAGCTTACGCCCTCTAGGTTTTGGGTCCTTGGGCCAACCCTAAACTGAAATAACAACGTTTGAATAGGATTTACACAACAAAATTTTAGTTGCTCAAATCCATAGATGATTTTTTTCTTTATGTAGTGATGTTAAGATTGCATGAAAATCACAAATCTAAATTGTCACCACCAATTCACATTGCTTAGATCGCTAGTTATTATAGATAATTGGTTCAAATCAATTTAGAGGCAGATCACTTAACTATTTGATAATAAAAATGGCATTTCCTATTCTATATAGTGGCTCAAATCTAGTATTGTTGGAAGAAATGAATAAATATATTTTTCTTTTATTATGAATAGGAGTATTATAGACATTGTTGTGATTATATTGCAATTCAAGTATAATTTTATATAATATAGAATTGTGTACAACCCTAGAGATTTATTATGACAAATAAGCTCTTGTATATTGAGCTCTTACAACCCTAAATAGTTAAGTAAGCATAGTTGCAAATTAGAATGTTATATGAACTTTAAAAAAATTTATAAAATAAACTAGATTGTAGCACTAATGTAAGAAAAGCATGAAAAAATGTCATTAGTTCTTCATAAATGATAAAATTCTCAATTAAAAACTATAGTCAAAATCTCTATAGCATCCATCTAAATGATAATAAAGGACACTTAAAAATTGAATTGTAGCTAACTCAAACTTTTAATGCACAATATCATGATTATTTGTTCTTCAAATATTTCATAAGGCAACTAGCATAACCAAGTTTGACGAAAAGAGATGGTATTAACAATCGTTGCCTTATATAAATCCAAAATGAAACATCCATTTACATATGAGCTTTACTATGTAAACACTGAATTTCGATAATAACCTTAGAAGAACTTGAAGACATTGCTATTAAACTAGATATATTGCATAAATTATGTTGCAACCATAAGAAAAAATAAAATGTAGTTGTATGCAACAACCCTTGACATCTAAGTAAACCCTAGATTGACCCTCTAGCTTGTTAGAATAAAACATCCTAAGCAATAATAACCAAACCCAGATGGTGGTAGCCACAAAGGATTGGAATAAAAGTAACCGAACTCAAAAATGCTTGGAGTAGCCTTAGGAAGGGAAGTAAAGGTCAAGACGTGTGTTGACCTCTGCAATAAGAAATTTAACCCCATAAATATTACTATATATAACCTTGCATGACATGAACCCATTCCCTAAGTTGATGTTGCAAGAGGAAAAGTAGTGAATAACATCATACTTACTCCAACTCAAACTAGGAAGCCTTCGTGAGAACCCTTGAGCCTTTTTCTAAATCCCAAAGATGGAACAATAGACCCATATGATGAAATGGAGAGAGTTAACTATGAGCTCTCCTCACTTTAAATATAACCAATGAAGGGTGTATAAGTAGATATTACCAAGATCAGTAGCAGAGTTGATTGCTCTCACTTTCCCCCAACCTCAAAATGAAAACCATTCCAATAACCACTCAATGGTGAAGACCCTATAAAGTTATGAAACACTAGAGATCTATCAATCTGAGTTAATTTCACTTAGAATCCACCAATGATCAAGGAGGCTGTAGATCAACCTTGCACTATTGGGACAAAAATTGAAAGGTTGTTTGGGTCACGTGACATTTTCTAGTAAACCAATGTCATATCACATAGGTTCATATTGGGGGTTTTAAAAATAGTTAAAAGCTAATTCAATATATTAGATGGTATTAAGGTGGTGAGGGTTGAAAATTAAATTAGGGGTATACATATTGGGGGGGTTGCCAAGTCACCAAAAATTTGGGTTGCAGAGGTGAGTGGAATTGGGAACGCTGGCACTGGAGTAGAGGAAAGTTATCCAAACCTAACCCTAAATATTTAAATGCTTCCTTGAAAAGGACATATAACATTATGGGCATTTGATTAAAGTACTTTTTGGTCAAACGACCTTGAATTTAAAGTTGGTGTTTGCATGTCGTTTGGAGGAGTATCCTTTTTATGATAAAGGAATTTGTGTGGAGTTTGGAATTCTTTGTGAGCAAAGCAATTCTATACTTCATATGCATTCATGAAATAAAATAGAAAGTATAATATAATATCCTTCTAAAGCTATATGGACCTTGGGTAAGCTAGATTTCATTTTTCAAGTTAAATCATTAGGAGGTTGGAAGTAAGAGGTGTTGTTAGAAATCTACAAGGGTGAAAATGTTATTATTGGTATATTGGCTCCTTTTGTGATTGGAACCATCATGTGGTTGGAAGCAAGAGGTGATGAAACTTAACTTAGTAATGTGAGGAGATATGCCTTTGTGATGTTTTTGTTGAAAGTGAAGTAGCTCACAAAATAGGAGAGTAATACATCTATAGTCCTTGTACATACAGAAGTTCTCAATGAACCATGAAAGCATTTGAACAAATAATGAAAATGACCAAAATTTCATAAATGGATCTAAAGATGAAATGGTATTTTGATTCCTAATGAAAATGATTGATGATCTCGACTCAAAGATCAAGTAGCATGTGCTAAAAACCATTTTATAAAATAGATGTTAGATGCATATGTCAAATATTGGAACCAACATATTATGCATAGAAATAATAAGGGGTATAAATAATGTCATGGAAAAATGATACTTACAATATTTGATGAAAATAGGGGGTTATTTTATCTAGAAGGATGTATTGGGAAGGGGCATTAACAACAAAATTTTGTGAAGTAAAAAAACATTTAGGGGTATTCTTTAATATCATGCGAATGCATGCTCTATGCCATGGGTTTACTAAGCGACCCCCCCCATGGTTTGGGTAATCCCTCCAACTACATTTTGAAATATGAACCTCAGTGGAGATTTGAACCATAATATCCCTGATAGAACTGTAACTACCAAACCCTAGGTTAGGATCGACCCTCCCCATCTATTTTCCATTTGGTTGTAAGGAAAATAATGATAAGGAAATGTATGGAGTAAAGTTTTTTCTAAACCGTAATAGGAAATTCATATCCTATTTTTATTTTTCGTTGTTGCTTGGTTATATTATTTCCAAGGAAAACCTCATGTGGAAACCTAATGGATGCTTTCCCATATCATGGATGGAAACCCTAGTAAAGTCATTAGAATAGACCAATGCATATAACCCAAGGGGATTCAAACATGTACCGGTTAGGAAGGAAGTAGATAAATTCCCAACAACATTTGTGACTACTAGTTGAGCTAAACCATTGGGCTTAATTTGCTTGGTTGTGTTCCCACACATATTTTTTATTGGGAATAGGAGTAAGTTTTCCAAATTGGCTTTGTCATTTTCCCAATCAATGACTAGCTTAGAGTCACCCATGATCCAAGGTTGAGTTATACCTTTTCCATTGGCTATTCTCATTAGCAACCAAAGAACATATATTTTGGCTCTAATGTTTGTACCTTCCACCAATGCAACTTTATAGGAAAAACTATGATTTTCCTTAAAGTATAAGACACTCAAGCTCCACTTGATCTAAGGGACCCTGGATATGGATGATTAAAGAATCCCCACGTATAAGCTTTATCAATTTTTGATTGATCAGGATTCTTGGACCCTCTCTTTATGGGTTTCGACACCCATCCATATGTGTAGTTGATTTGATAAAATACTGAAACAATGGGAATCTCCTTATTTAAGATTGGAAAGAATTGGAGTTAATATGGATCTACACTGGTGCTTAAGCCAATTAAGGGTTGAGTGGTGTAGTTGGGAATGAAATGTGGTTGGATTGAGTGTGAGTGAATGAAATGGAGGCATGTTTGTGGTAGAGTGGAAATTCCATTGTTAATTGTTGAGTTGCAAAGGAGAACACTCTAATGTTTCAGAGATATTATTTTTCTATTGGAATGGTCATGTAATTTTATCTCCCATTAAATAATATAGTGGGGAGAGTCGAGTCTCAAGTCCTGTAATTTTGACCTTTATGACTATGGAGTTGAAATTGAAAAAATAAAATCCACTCAAAGAGGTTGTGGGATGACTTTAACTTAGAAATGTTTTTGTATGTGCATGTTAGTACGTATTATTTTACTGTGATTTCCTTGATCCATTGACAATTTTAAACAGGCTTTTGTTGTTATAGCATTAGTTGTATGATAATTGAAATTGCCACAATGGGTTCAATGAGGAGAGTTCACATAATTTAGATGGTAAATCTATTGGAATGAATATTTAGATCCATGTGCATAATTGGTGGAACGAACACAACCATATGGAAGAGAGAATTCCAATAAAGATGATAAACAAGACAAATCCACTAAGGGTCGATGGCCTATGGCGAATAAGTAGATGCCATTAATTTTGTTCAATGTTCGTAAATTATAGATTATGGCATAATGTGAATTATTGAAGATCCATTTTGGAATGGATCGATGTAAAATGATTATGTGTAAACCATATAGTCATGTGAAGTGGCACATGAAGAGCGATTGTTTTCAGTAGCCATGTCTTCCTTGGATTGGAGCCAGGTTTCCATAACTCAAGATGGTTGCCATTCGAAGAAGGAAATAATAGCATCAGAAATTTTATCTTGTTGGCTATGAGTTTATTAGCCATGTTGAGAGTTAATAGTGAATGGCATAATGGGAAATTTTATGTAATTGAGTTTAGAGTTGGAGGGATAGGGGAAATAAAACAAGTTAATGTTTCATAACATCATACATTTAAATATGCATTGACTGGCATTTTTTAGGTTTGAAGTTATTCACATGTACATGGGCCTATCGTTGTAAGATCATTTTTCAACATGTGTACCCCTAGTTTGGTGGTTCATTGGTCTAAGGTCTAGATGTGTACCTAGGTGACATAATTAAGGAGGCGGGGGGTGTTTTAATCCTAGATACATGTCTCATAAAATTTGAGGGGAATAGGTGTTTATCCCATGTCAGGTTGAAGGGGGGGATATTAGGTTAACCTTGACATAGTTGAGTTGGTCAAGGGTGGGTCAATGATGGAATTACCATGGGTAGTTTTCAAGCCCAATATATTAGGTTCCCTATGGTATTCACCTAGGGCATTGATGTGATGAAGCCTATTTAAATGCTTGGCATACTATATTATAAAATACCTCAAGTGGCATGTTCTTTAGTTGACTAGAAAAAAATGGCCAAGGTTAATGAAGATATATTTTTGTGGTTGGATTTCTTAGTAAATGGTTTCCATGGAAAATATCTTGTCTAGACTTGTGTGTTTGTATTGTTTCTCTTGCTATGCTCATTTTTAATATGTCCCCACAAAAAGTAAATGTATAAGGAACAATGTTACAAAGCTAAAGTTAATTCAATATTTTCTATGACAATGGGAGAGTACTTATGAAAAATAGAAACAAGCATATTGCTAATGAACAACTTGTAGGATTTCTAGTAGCTTTTCTTGTCCCTTATGATGGGTGGAGTGTCCACTTGAAAGGTTGGACGTTTCAAAATATTTACACAGTTCAATTCCAAAAATATCATAACAAATGTGGCAGAAGTTATACACCATTAGATATGAATGTAATCTAGAAATTAATTTCAATATAAGGTACATGAGTACACTATCAAGTTCAACCAATACACATAGTGAAGTGAATTGGTCTACTACATGCCCTATCCATAGGGAATTAGAACTCTTTTAACTATAATTCTAGAAGATGTGTGTAGCAATAATATTTTCATTGAAGTAGAAAGCAATCAGGGATGAAACTTGAGCAACAATCATCACCCACAAAACCATCAACATCGAGAAAGAATACTAAACAAGCAAAATTGTCTAAGTTAACCATCAAGAGCTTTGGGGTCGACAAGATCACCAATAAGGTGATAAGGAAAGCATAAATGGATCAGAAGAAAGTCAAATGTAAACACTACAAGAAGCATGGTTTTAAGAGTAGAATCAATGGCTCCTACATCCAAAAAAGAGTACAAAATCCTTTAAAGCTTGAAGGAATGACTAGTAGAACTTGTAACAAGTACCTTACATTAGTGAGACGTTGTTTTTAGCAACAAAGAATGAGTCAATTAATTAGTATATTGTACATCAAAAAATGTTGTTACAGACTATCATTCAAGTGAAGAGAAAAGTTAATACTATAGTCCAATCAATGTTTAAGCTACATAGGTATGTTGAAATTTCTATCATGAAGCAATGCATATTTAAGTTTTCAAATTAATATGTATGGGACTTGCATAAATGTGGATCTACTCACCTTTTTCTAGAGCCAATAAATCAACACACACATGTAGAACACTAAACATGGTGATTGAGATAGGTTTTTATGCCCTAGACTTGCATAAGCATGAATATTGTTACCTTAGTCTATGTCTAATAAATCGTCACACATAGTTAGAAACCATATTAGGATGAGTTGAGATTTAAAGCTAGAGAGATTATATGGGCATATGGAGACAACGAGGTATGTGTAAGAAACAAAGTTTCTCTTGAATGATGTGGGGCAGTAGAAAAATAATCAAGTTGGATGAATTGGTGAGAAGATTATATTTTAAGATCTTTCCAATATCTTTCTTGAAGGTAAGAAATCCATAGCTTTGCATGTTTCGGTTCACATTTTATAACAAGAGGGATTGAAATTTCATGCCACTTTCCAAATTATTTCATCACACTTGCACTTCCCTTGTAACTTTGATCACCGCCTATATTTCCAGTTCATTGTTGATATTGAAAGGAATTTGCATTCAAGAAAAAAGAGGGTTCATGAGTGACGAAATATGGAAGAAAAAATTCAAGAAAAATCCAAATTCAAGTGAACGAATGGTTGCAAGGGAATGAAACTCATTTTATCTATGAAATATTAAGCTCCATTTTCTTTTGTGAAATAAAAAGAGGTTTGATAGAGGAAGTTAGAGATGGCATTATAAATGTTGACCGATTTATATGTTTCATTACATGATGATAGTTATTATTTGATTTTTCAACATTTTATGTGGTTTATTGGCTTCTCTAAACTTCAGTAGATGGCAAGAGAATTTAGTTTGCAACTTTTGACATTTTAGTCTCCTTAGAAATGTTTAGTTATGACATATGTTGAACCATATTCCACACCTGGTTGATCCGAATTTATGCGCAGAACAAAATAAAACATAGATCTATAACATTGACACAGATATACAAAGAAAAATAACAGAGATACAGTAAAACTTAATTTATATTCAATAAAGAAATATGTTGAAACTGTAAAATGCATAATGAAACAATCTTGCTCGAATGGTGGTAGCTAATCTTTGAGAAGAGATGTGACGACTATGCACATTCGTTTAAGCACATTAAAATTAGGCCTCCGTGCATTTTTAGCATCAAGAAGTAATCAAAAAACCCTATACATCCAAAAACCTAACCCTAGGAGATGAAGCGTCAAAATTCATGTGGGCCCTGATGGGGTAAGTTGGTACATCAATTTCTCAGAGTCGTAACTCTTGCATACAATCTTCGTTTTAGGCGCACGATAGCCCGTTAGAAAGGTATATCCGAGGAATACACATTATTCCATCACACTCTAACTTAATCTACTGTGTGACTGTGGTGGGCCCAAAATTTTTTGTTTAGGGCCTCAAAATGGCCCAAGAAATTTAGGATCCAAAAAGCTAGAAAACAATTTCCAAGATGAAAATTGAATGTGATCCAATTGGAAGAGGTGGGTGGCCATCGATATCCACCTGGATCAATCCTCCCTCCTTAGGAAGAAATGGTCTCCATTGTCTTGATTTCCCCCATCAAATGGGGAAATTTTTGTTGAGTTTGGCCCTAGGTGAGCCACTTGCCTTGGTGAGGAGTTGTCCTGCTTTGACAACACGATAAAGCATAAGATTTTGTTGGTGAGTGCCCTTGAATTGTATGTCCACGATATGATCAATGGATG
>JZKD02S1083892.1:53570-64877 GCA_000966675.3 Picea glauca | reverse complement strand
CCTTCCATAATAGGATCCATTGTATGGTGTTTCCCTACCTCAAGGGTTTGATGGTAATAAAGGAGATTTTGCATATTGTTCTTGTATATCTGTTATGGTGTTTTTTGTATTCAGTCTTTGGTTCTTAACAACACTACTGACAGGTTGCGTACCTATTGCAGATTGATATCTGTTGAGGATTTTTTCCTCATCTCAATAGCTGCAGAGTGTGTAAGTTGAGCCTTGCATGATAGAGATGGTGCTCTTATAGAGTTGTACTCTATTTAGTTGTTGTTGAAAAACCCCAAGGATTGTAGTTCGTAATAAAAAAAAATTGTACATACATCTTGTGTTATTTGTGTTCCTTGTGGTGATGACTTGTTGATGATATATTGTTAATATATGTTGCTGATATGTGTTCACATCTAACTGATTATAAATGAAAACAATGCATAATGAGTAAAATGTTGAATGCTAACTAATGAGTTTTATGAAAGAGGGAATTTTTGGGAAAAATATCCCCACACTCGTTCACCCCCCCACCTCTAAGTGTGGTAGGTGTGTCCAACAATTGGTATCAAAGTGGGCCTTCCCTACAAGCCTTAACAAGCTTGAAGGAGATCCATAGAAACATAAATGGATGATGATGTTTCAATCCTTGCTGAGGAAAGCTATTCTACTTGGAGAATAGAGATGATATTACATTTGAAGACAATGGGAGAAACAATTTGGAAGGCAGCCATTGGTGGATCATTTCCTTTGAAGAACAAGTCAAAGTTTGCAGCTCAAAGAGAAGGAAAGAAGAATGATTCATTGGTTCTCAAGACCATTATTAGTGTACTCTCAAGCCCAATCAAAGAAATCATGGAACAATTCACTTCCTCCAATGATATATGGCTAAAGCTAGAGGATATATATCAAATCAAGAAGGAGAAGAAAGACATTAGAGACAACTCCATCAAGACACATGAAGGTAAAGAATATCCAAAAACTCTTGGTTGCACTATTTCTAAAAGTGATGATGTTGGAAAAAAGGAATATCTTGAAGACATTTCAAATGAAGGCAAAGAATCATGTGATGATGTTGACAAAAGGGAATATCTTGAACACATTTCAAATGAAGGTAAATAATCTACACAAACCCTTGATTGCAATAATTCAAAATGTGATGATGTTGATTTTTTCTCTACAAGTGAAGAACAAAATCTAGAAGTAATTTGGATAAAATAAATTGATTGTTATCCCATGGAAGAAGTAGAGGAAAAACTATTGGAGCTTAAAGAGAAAGTTGAAAGAGGTATATATGAATATAGCAATGGCCACTATTATATATACTATAGCTATCTTTCGGATAACACTAAAAAAATTCTCAAGAAGAGTCAAAGGCACATCTTGAAGTTAAAAGAAATTCTCAATGAAATAGAAGAAAGTAGTAAGACTCAATTAGAAGAAAAGGAAGAAGAGATTACAAGATTAAAGAATGAAAAAGAAGATATGAAGGTAGATGATGAGATTATAAAAAGTTTTGAAACTATTTTCCATCTCAAGACCCAAATTTAAAAAGCCAAAAGGGTAGAGGAACTATTGAAGGATCAAATAAATGAAAAGGAAGAGTCATGTCATAAGGTAGAAGCTGAAGTTGTTGACCTTAGAAAGAATGTAGAGAAGTCAAAAAAATTCTTAATAGCTCAAGAATCTTGGATGAGATCTTGGAAAATCAAAGATCACCATGTGATAAATCAGGACTTGGATACAAAGAAGAAGCTACACATTTTGAAGAAATCACCTCAAAGAAGCATGAGGCAAGTCCATCAAAGAAGGAAGAAAATGTTGCAAAGAAACCATCTACACAAGGCAAGGAAAATTTAAAAAGAACAAAGCAAGGAAGACATCAAGAAGCTATCTTTGGGACACTAAAGCAAAGGTATGAAAGTATTTTTCATGGGAATTGTTATTCATGTAATGAATATGGTCACAAATATTTTGAATGTAGGTTTTATGAAAGAAGATATAATTGAATATTTAATAACACCATAAGATGTTCGAGATGTGATAAAGTAGGACATATTGTTGTTCACTGCAATTCCATGATATGATACAACTATAGTGGATTTGGTCACAAATCTCAGGAGTGTTGGGACACACAAAGAAATTCCATGATGAGGACTTCACATAGCATGACTAGAAGAAGGAATGAAGTAAGGAAGGGAGACATCTTTGAAAATATGGATGATCAGAGCTCAAGTTTTGACAAGCAGGAACATCTTCATAAGTGGGTGAAGAAGACTAAGCAGCCATAACATAATGAAAGACTGAAGGGAAGCTCAAATGTGTCATCTACTGAGGCATACGTCGGTGATAGTGGTATCAGTCGCGTACATACGCAGGATGACCTTGTATAGATCATGTACATACACGAGATGTGTGTGCAGCAGGCTGTGTATATGTGGTGAATCATAAGGAAAAGGGCTATGCATAGGGATTGGAGTTTGATGTGATGGTATAACTCTGTGATGCAGGGTTTGACATGGTTTATTGTAGGTTCTGACATAATTGTTGTAGGTTCTCATGATTGTATATTTAATTATGTAAGGTGATGATGTAAAATAAAATATTGGGTGCATGGCACTAACCCATGAGTATGGATTGATGCATTTTTGATTGAAGAACAATGTTGGTAATGGTAGTGAAGTCATGACACCTTAGTTATGTGATATATCTTGATGATGTATTGGAAGCTTACTTGTTGGAAATCTTGATGCATGCATTTAGGATATGGATGGGCTACATATTGGGACATGTGGTTGGTGAGTTGATGAGATGATCATGTTGTACATCATTGTTGATCTATAGTTGATGCATGGTTGGTATGTTTCTAGTACACTGGTAGAGGCACCTACTAGCAAGTTGATTGGCACATGTTTTATGGAGGATTTGGGATACATGTATGGGATTCATCATTTTTTTTTGTTGGTGCATGATGGTGTATATGTTTTGGTACACTCATATATGGCATATGATTGAGTATACTACAACATTGGTATTACTTGATTAGCACAACACTTGGTATTTGTTTATGATACTTGGTTCATGATTGAGACATAACATGAGTGATATGACACATTGTTTGGCATGTTGGCAAATGCACATGGTTGGAATATTGGTAGATGCACATGTTGGCATGTTTATAGAGGCATATGATTGATACATTCCATGAATGATATCTTTTGGAACATTGCATGATGTTGATGTACCTGGTTGATGTACATAGGTGTTGTGCATGATGATCATACATTTTGGCACAGGATGTACTTGGTTGATATTTTACTCATGATTCTCTATTTTATTGTTGACATATCTTTTGCTTCATGATGCTTGGTATGGCATGAGTTTGATGCATGAACAAGTTTAGGTATTGTTATATGGTAGCACATTGTTCATCTCACAGAGAATATAGGGGAGACATACCCATAGGGGGATTCATTCTTCTTCCCATGATTCTAGGAGGATATATTTATCAGATGCATACCTAGAAAAGAGCCCTATATTTGAAGAAAGAACACATAAGCATAATTCAAGGGGGAGAGATGGTCACAGAGGGATTATGTTTGATGTATCTTCAGCATTACATCAAAGTGATATCCCTTGTTCAAAAGGGGAGATATTATTCATAGGAAGATCAAAGGAACTCATGTTGTATATGAGTCTATACCTCGTAGTGTTATTATTACTTTGAATAGAAAATTATATAGGATACCCGAGGCAGTCCCACCGAGTGTTATTTCCTTGATATCTATTAAGAAATGCAGGAAGTTCATCTCTCATACGGGGAAGTTTGTCTTCTTCAGGATTCACTCTCAGAATAAGCGAAAGATCACAACCACATCCAGGGTCTTTGTGGCCGACCTCTCCACATAGCAGAAGAAAGTAGATAAGGTCATGGAAGAATACTCATATATCTTCTCCTCACCTATCGAGGTACCTCTGCACTGCCAGGTCAAGCACCCCATCGATCTGAGCCTTAGCACACCAGTGCCCAATGGGCCAGTCTATCACCACTCTCTATTAGAGAATAAATACATCAAGCGATAGATCCAACAATTGCTCCACAAGGGGCACATACATCCCAGATCATCACCTTGCGGGATTCCAATCGTGTGGGTACAAAAGAAATATGGAACCTGGTGACTTTGCATTGATTACTAGTCTCTAAATAAAATAAAAGTGAGAAATCGGTACCCGATTCCCCGAATCGACGACCTCCTTGATCAACTAACGAGGGCCAAATACTTTAGTAAGATTGATTTGAAGTCTAGATACCACCAGGTCCCGATATAACAAACATATGTATGGAAAACTGCCTTCAAGTCAAAGGAATGCCTTTTTCAATGGTTGTTCATGCCCTTTGGTTTGACAAATTCTCCTGCCACTTTCATGAGGATGATGGATAATATCTTACGACCATTCATCAATACTTTTGTAGTGGTGTATCTGGATGTAATTCTCATTTATAAAAAGACTCGGCTTGAACACTTGTGGCATATTCAGTAGGTTCTGCACACCCTGTGATAGCACAAGCTATATGCCAACTTCAAAAAATGATACTTCAATATGAACAAGGTCCATTACCTGGGCTACATAATTGATCAACAAGGATTACATGTGGATTGGCCCAATGTCCAAGTCATCCATGACTGGACAGCCACAACCACACTCACTAAGATTTAGAGCTTCTTGGGCCTTGCCAATTTCTACTGTAGGTTCATGTTGGGATTCTCCCATATTGCATGGGCCCTCAGCCAAATAACCAAGGGTGGTGGTAAGCCGAAATTTGTGTGGGGCTAGTCCCAACAACAAGCATTCGATGATTTTAGGAAGCACTTGTGCTCAACCCTAGTAGATTCACTACCAGACCTACAATATCCCTTTTAGATCAAGACAGATGCTTCAGACTATGTGGTGGGTATTGTTCTCACTCAGCATAGCCACCCCATGGCCTATCATAGTGAGACACTATTAGATGTTTTCCGTAAGTACCCTACTTACGACAAAGAAATGTACTCCATTATGAAAGCCTGCTGCCAATGGAGACATTACATTCTTGGGAAGAAGACAGACATCCACACTGATCATAAGCCACTACAGTTCATGCAGACACAAGGAAAATTGCATAATTATCACCATCAAAAGTGGTCCACATACTTGTAGCAATTCCACCTCAACATCAAGTATAAAACAGGAAACACCAATCACGTTGATGATTGCCTCAGCAGACTGCTAGTCGCGGAACATGGTGCTAGACTCTCATGGTCGTGAGACCTTTGGACAGCCCCAACTCTATGAGATAGAGTTGGACTTATCCACCACCTACCAAATTTTTGGTGCAAACGTAGTTGTTGATAATTTCCATATTCATGATGGGTTGTTTTGTCGTATGATCCATATCTGTGTTCCATCAAGAAAGTGAGAAAAGTTGATCTGGGAAGCCCCCTACAGTCTGGTGGTAGGACACTTTGGCATCGAAAATACAATGGCGATGATACAAAAACATTTATACTGGCCTAAAATTCGACAGGAGTTCAGCAAGTATATCCAATCCTCCACTTCCTGTGCTATTGCCAAACTGACCACTAAGAAATAGGGCCTGTACACCCCTCTTCCTACTCCCGACAGGCCATGGGAATCCATCTCAATGCACTACATGTTGGGCCTCCCATCCACCAAGTGAGGAAATGACTATGTTTTTGTGGTTGTTGATATATTTTCTAAGATGGTGATTCTGGTTGCCTGGAAGAAGAACATCAAAACAGAGGCCACTACCAAGATATTCTTTAAACGAGTCTGGGTACATTTTGGAATCCCACAAACCATTGTCTCAAATCGGGATAGCTGATTTCTTAGCACATTCTAGTCAAGCCTCTGTTCAAAATTGTATATGAGTCTAGGCCTCATAGTGTTATTATTACTTTGAACAGGAAATTGTACAAGATACCTGAGGCAGTCCCATCGAGTGCTATTTGCTTGATCTCTACTAAGAAATGTAGGAAGGTCATCTCCACATTTTGGCATGTTCATAGAGGCATATGATTGATACATTCCATGAATAATATCTTTTGGAACATTCCATGATGTTGATGTCCCTGGTTGATCTACATAGGTGGTGTGCATGATGAGCGCACATTTTGGCACATGATCTACTTGGTTGATATTTTACTCATGATTCTCTATTTTATTGTTGAAATATATTTTGCTTCATGATGCTTGGTATGACATGAGTTTGATGCATGAATAGGTATAAGGATTGTTATACGGTAGCACATTTTTTATCATGCAGAGAATATAGGGGAGACATACCCATAGGGGGAGTCATTCTTCTTCCCATGATTCTAGGAGGAGATATTTATCATATGCATACATAGAAAAGAGCCCTATATTTGAGGAAAGCATACATAAGCATAATTCAAGGGGAAGTGATGGTCACAGGGGGAGTATATTTGATATATCTTCAACATTACATCAAATTTATATCCCTTGTTCAAAAGGGGATATATTATTCAAGATAATATCAAAGGCACTCATCCTGTATATGATTCTAGGCCTCATAGTGTTATTATTACTTTGAACAGGAAATTGTATAGGATACCCGAGGCAATCTCACCGAGTGTTATTTCCTTGATATCTTCTAAGAAATGCAGGAAGGTCATGTCTTAGATGGGGAAGTTTGTCTTCTTCTTGATTCACTCTCAGAATAAGACAAAGATCACAACCACATCCAGGGTCTTTGCGGTCGATCTCTCCACACAACAGAAGAAAGTAGATAAGTTCATGGAAGAATACTCATATATCTTCTCCTCACCTATCCAGGTACCTCTGCACTACTAGGTCAAGTACCCCATCGATCTAAACCTCGATGCATCGCTTCCCAATGGGCCAGTCTATCGCTACTCTCTGTTAGAGAATGAAGAGATCAAGCGATAGATCCAAGAATTGCTCCATAAGGGGCACATCCATCCCATCTCATCACCTTGCAAGAGCCCAATCATGTGGGTACAAAAAAAAGATGGAACCTGGCGACTCTACATTGATTACCAAGATCCGAATAAAATCACAGTCATAAACTGATACTCAATTTCCTAAATCGACAACCTCCTTGATGAACTCTTGGGGGCCAAATACTTTAGTAAGATTTATTTGAAGTCTGGCTACCACTGGATCATGATAAAATAGACATATGTATGGAAAACTTCCTTCAAGTCAAAGGAAGGCCTTTCTAAATGGTTGGTCATACTCTTTGGTTTGAAAAATGCTCTAGCCACTTTCATGAGGATGATGGATGATATCCTGTGACCATTCACCAATACTTTTGTATTGGTGTATCTAGATGAAACTATCATTTATAGCAAGACTTGGGTCGAACACTTGCAACATATTCAACAGGTTCTGCACACCCTGGGATAGCACAAGCTATATGCCAACTTCAAAAAATGATCCTTCAATATGAACAAGGTCCATTACCTAGGCTACATAATTGATCAACATGGTGTACATGTGGATCCAACCAATATCCAAGTCATCCATGACTGCCCAACCCCAACCACACTCACTGAGCTTCAGAGCTTCTTGGGCCTTGCCAATTTCTATCATAGGTTCATGTTGGGATTCTCCCATATTACATGGGCCCTCAGCAAAATAAACAAGGGTGGTGGTAAGGAAAAATTTGTGTGGTGACGGTCCCAACAATAAGCATTTGACTATTTGAAGCAACACTTGTGCTCATCCTGAGTACATTCACTACCAAAATTGCAACATCCCTTTGATATCGAGACAGATTCTTCAAACTATGTGGTGGGTATTGTTCTCACTTAGCGTGACCACCCCATGGCCTATCATAGTGAGACACTATTAGATGTTGTTTGTAAGTACCCTACTTATGAAAAAGAAATGTACTCCATTATGCAAGCCTGCCGCCACTGGAGACATTCCATTCTTGGGAAGGAGACAGTCATCCACATTGATCCTAAGCCACTGTAGTTCATGCAAACACAAGGAAAATTGTAGAATGATTTCCATGAAAAGCGGTCCACATACTTGTAGCAATTCCACCTCAACATCAAGTATAAAAAAGGAAACACCAATCACGTCGCTGATTTCCTTAGAAGACTATCATTCGCAGCACTCACCATGGTTCTAGACTCCTGCATCCATGAGACCTCTATATGGCCCCAAATATATGAGATAGACTCAGACTTCGCCACCACCTACCAAATGTTGGGTGCAAACGCAATTGTCGATAATTTCCATCTTTAGGATGGGTTGTTTTGTGGTCTGAGCCATATCTGTGTTCCATCAAGCAAGCAAGTGAAGATGATTTGGGAAGCCCACTATAGTCTGGTGGAAGGACACTTCGTCATCGAAAAGACAATGGCGATGATACAAAAACATTTCTACTGGCCGAAACTTTGACATGACGTCAGCAAGTATATCCGATCCTGCACTCCCTGTGTTATTACCAAACCAACCACTAAGAAATAGGGCCTATACACCCCTCTCCCTCCTCATGATAGTCCATGGGAATCCATCTCAATGGAATACATGTCGGGCCTCCCATCCACCAACAGAGGAAATGACTGTGTTTTTCTGGTTGTTGATCGCTTTTCTAAGTTGGCAATTCTGGTTGCCTGGAAGAAGAACATCACAGCATAGGCCACTACCGAGATCTTCTTTTAACGAGTCTAGGTACTTTTTGGAATCCCACAAACCATTGTCTCATATCAGGACAACCTATTTCTTAGAACATTCTGGTCAAGCCTCTGGTCACTGTTGTATGTGATTCTAGGCCTCGTAGTGTTATTAATACTTTGAACAAGAAATTGTACAGGATACCCGAGACAGTCCCACCGAGTTCTATTTCCTTGATATCTACTAAGAAATGCAGGAAGGTCATCTCTCAAAAAGATTCACTCTCAGAATAAGTGAAAGATCACAGCCACATCTAGGCTCTCTGTAGGTGACCACTGCACTCAACAGAAGAAAGTAGATAAGGTCATGGGCATGAGACTTCTGATTGGTCGCTGCTCTACAAAAGTGATTTAGAATTCGACCGCATATACAATATGCTCTTGGAGGGTAAGCAAGTTCATGATTTTCACCTCTAGGATGCCTTGCTATGTCACTTGGGAAACCTTTTTGTTCCTTCAAGAGAGTGTGCCAAGATGATTTGGGAGGTGCACTATAGTCGAGTCGTTGGGAATTTTGGGGTTGAGAAAACTGTGGCAGTAATGCAAAAGTATTTCTATTGGCCAAACCTTCAAGAGGATGTCTAGAAGTACATCAAGTCCTGCACTATTTATGATATTTCCAAACCGACCATAAAGAAGAAAGGCCTCTATACTCTGCTTCCTACCCCTAGTCGACCTTGGGAATCTATCTCCATGGATTACATGTTGGGGCT
The DNA here is from genome assembly GCA_000966675.3 of Picea glauca. Taxonomy (NCBI): domain Eukaryota; kingdom Viridiplantae; phylum Streptophyta; class Pinopsida; order Pinales; family Pinaceae; genus Picea; species Picea glauca. The sequence goes on along the minus strand of JZKD02S1083892.1, from coordinate 55,447 downwards.
TCCTTCTTATAAGCATGGAAATGACTGTGTTTTTTTTTGTTGACAGATTCTCAAAGATTTCCATTATGATGACCTGCAAGAAGAATATCACAGCAAAATCCACCACTAAAATATTCTTTGAATGAGTGTGGGTACACTTTGGGATCCCATAGTCTATTAGCTCAGATCGGGATAGCAGGTTCCCCATTACATTTTGGTCCAGCCTCTCATCGATGCTGGACACCAAGCTCTCCAATTCCACAACTTTCCATCCAAAAATTGATGGTCATACAAAGGTTGTCAACCAGATGATTGTACATGTTATGCACATGTACAACTCAAAGAATCCATGCACATGGGATGAGAACCTCCCCTATGTAAAAAAAAAACTACAACCGAGATCTATATAGCTCAACCAGCCACAACCCCTTTTAGGTGGGCTTGGGATTCCAATAACTATGTCCCATTGACGTAGCCATGCCATTTGTGGATACTTAGGTAGATTCCGCTCATGTCCAGTCTGAGGTTGACAAGACAAACAACTTCATTGAGCACATTCAACAAATTTGCCTATAGGTTCATGAAATATTGGATAGAGCCAATGCTAAGTACAAGTAGCAACATGATCAACATCAGGTGCCATAGAACTTCCAGGTGTGTGACAAAGTGTGGCTATATTTGCAAAAGGAGCACCTCACTGGACACCACCGCAAGATTTTCTCACTCCGATATGCACCATACACCATCACCAAGGCTATAGGGGAAAATTCCTTTGAGCAGAGTATTCCACCATTCCTTGGTCTGCACCCAGTGTTCAATGTGGATCGCCTTCGACCCTACTTTCAACCTCTACTTGAAACATCTGACATGGAAGGACAACTCACACCAACAGAGTTAAATTCAGACTGCATGGAACAATACACAACTAATCAGATCATGGATACATAGATCAAGTGCACCCAACATAAAAAGATACCTCTATATCAAGTTGTTAAAGTAGGCCAACTCCTTCACCAAGGAAAGTGGCTCAGTAGGGACCAAGTTTAGCAGAAGTTTCCTCATCTCATGGAGGAACTCAACATAATGTAGACCATTGCTTCCTAATGCGGGAGGAATGATCTGGGTGGATATTGGTGGCCACCCACCTATTCCACTTGGACCCCCACCATTGCTTATTTCAGTGTTTTAGTTTTTGCACAGTTTACTAATTTTAGGAGTTTTTCGGGTCCTGAACTTTCGTAGCATTTTTGAGGCCCTAAACGACGCATTTTGGGAAAACCAGGAGCAAATGGAAGTTCCTTCGATGTTTCTCACATCAAATTTGTAGTCCTTAGATAAATCTTTCTAACAAGTTATTGAGCCACAGGTACCATAATCCAACTTGGAAAACTTTCTGCGCAGTGGCCTTTCCTTCGACATGGCCTCCCACAATTCCACTATGGCACTCCCACAGGAAGTGTTTCCTTTCATGGTCCAAAATGCAGCTCCTGAGGATACTTTCTAGGCCCAACCTATACAATTTCCCCATGATCAATTGATAGTCCACTACTCAAAACACCATATATCATTTCTAAGTTGTGGAGTATGTTTCTGGGAAGGCCCTTGTACTCAGAAAAACTACTATGTCTTCCAAGTATTCTAGTATGACCTCAAATCGAAACAGGTCTGCATATGGGAGTTGATCATCGATTTCTCCACCACTCTCCCCTAACTCCAATATGGAAAAGTGATTGGGTGCCATGTTTCATTTTCTAGGTTTAATGATCACCTCAAATGAAAATTCCTGAAATAATAATAACCATCAAAAAATTCTTCCTTCGAAGACAGGCCTATTAACTAGACATTTTAACATAGAATGATCAGTAAATAATTTAAAATGATATCCTAACAAGTAATGT
>JZKD02S1083891.1:84349-98000 GCA_000966675.3 Picea glauca | reverse complement strand
TGTTCCAACGACAACTTTCCTTTTTTCGTGCTTTTGTAGGTACACGTGGGATGTTGTGAGTCAGCCAGCGTGTACACGCATGCAATAATGGGTTAGGGCACATGGGCCTTTACACAAGAGGATTTTCAAAGAGTTGTTCAGCAGAGTTTTGGAAAAGAAGGGATATGAGTTGGCTTGATGCCAGGTAATCATGTGTGGTGCAATTTAGGTTTATAACACTAGGATGTTTCACAAAATCCCCATCTTATTCACAAGGACCTCATTAATCACAGATTCTTTTCTAGCATTTACAATTTTTTCCAAATCCTCCAATGCCTTTACGGTTTCCTCATAATGTTGTTCTCTACAGTTTGTGATAAAATTGGAGATATATTTGCAAAAGTTTGCATGAAGAGAAGTATCCATGGCTGAACCTTTACCTATCTTTCTCAGTTGGAGTTCTGATCGCAAGTCATTTGGCTGCAAATTATGGAGAAGTCTGTCGAACCTGCTTATTGTGGCATCATGGCTTCTCATACTCACCCTCCTCCATTATTGGGGTTCCTGGATTCTCATCCTCACCCTCCATTATCGAGGTTCCAGTGGATAGCTAACAAACTCAAAATCCCTTGAAATGTGACCACTCTCTAGGTGTCCACTTTAGGCTTCAAATCGAACCAATTACTTTGCTTGACTAATAGATTTCGAGAGGAAAATTTTCATAGATACAAAATTGTTATTAATGTTATTGAAGTGCGGTATTTGATACAAAAGTCCTACTTGTATTCATTAATCTCTGAAATCATTGCAGATATTAATCCCTCCCAAAACAAAATCAGCGGCAAGTCCTACTTGTTTATATACCTTCATCCCTTTGATTTTTGTTCTTGCTAGCATGTACTTTGTGTTTCTTGTTGTCGGTTAGACACTGAAGAACGATCTTGTCTAAATAATCACTCAAATCTATGGATCTAACAATTTTTCAGCAAATTTCGGACAAATGTCCCCCAAAAATATAGCCAAAAAAGCCAAGACTATTGGCCAAGTAACCCATTGATATAGGCAAGCCTTCTATTAAAATTCATACTTTGCATAGAGTGGGTCTATTTAAAATTTATTTACTACAAATGTTGTTCACATAAGTGGACATGAAGAAAATATGGCCTTTTTGTCAGTCAACTCTTATGAAACATTAAACATGATATGATATGGAATCTGAGTTGTATCCTGGGCCTTGTTTAATATTTTTAATCTTCAAAAACTATTTGAGGTCCTCAGATTTGTTTGATATTTTTAATCTTCAAAAACTATTTGAGGTCCTCGGATTTGTTTAATATTTTTAATCTTCAAAAACTATGTGAGGTTTTTGTATAGAAATTTATTTTTCTAAAATAAGTTGATTATGATAACACTGAAACTTGAGATTTATTTTCTTCTTTAGGCCGTTAATCTATTTTTTTCAAAGTTTTCATTTTAAGTGAATCTTCACTTAATTTCAAAACTACCAGATATATTAGTATGAGAATTGTAAATGTTTTCCCCTTGATTTGTATAGAAAGTAAGGTGGCGCTCAAGAAACACATTTCTGTCATGGAATTTAGACCGTGTTTCATATTTTTTTTTGCGTTAATTTCATTATTATACATGTAGAGAAATAAAGTTCGAGTGTTATCTGATTTTCTTCAATAAAATTCCTTTTTGTTTATAGCATTTCCATCACTCCAATCTTCTAAAAACAGTGCAGACAGTGGTTGACCAACAATCAACATTTTTTTTAACAATTACCTCAGACTCCTATTGGTCTATGTGCTCTCTGAAATCTATCCTCTCTCATTTTCCTTTTTCTTGTCTTGCTTTCCATGTATAGTCTTGTATTCTCAATCATTGCCACAAACTAAAAATAAGATTATAGACTGCATCTTACAATTCAAAGCGGTTTGGTAACAATTATCAAAGTTTACCAACTTTTTTTGTCTCCTTCTAGTATCACTAGTGACATAAGCCATCTTTGCATTATGTACCAATGTGAGTAATTAAATGTCAAATAGTCTCAATATTCTTTGGCATTCAATGTACAAATAATGGAAAGTGACTGACATTCTACCTGTGTTTCAAGGTATGAAAAATCCAAGTTTAAGGGATAAAAATATTAATTACATGTGTGTGGTATAGCAATTAGTAGTGAGGTGATTGGACTTGTATTAACAGGGAGACCTGGGTTCAAAACCCCTTGAGTGGATGCATATGAGGCCAAGTTCAAGTCTTGAGTGATTTTGATAGAATAGAAATAACTCTCATAATGTGCCCGTATAGCCGAAGGACCATTGTGAGTTTATATAAGCAGTAATCCCCCAACAAAGATAAAACAAAAAAAAGGGATAAAAATGTAGAGTTCCTTGTAGGCATAGTTTCGATCTTTTTGGATCCCTCCTTGGATCTCTAATTAAAAAAAAAATGGCACTCTTAGGATGTCAAATTTAATTGCTTTTATGCTTGGGTACTCCTACATGTGTTGTCATTATGATGCAAAACCTATGTTGCACCGATTTTCGGGATGGGGAACAACAGGGATGCATCCGTAGGTCAGCTAGAACAATATATATATATATATATATATATATATATATATATATATATATATAGAATTTGTAGATGCTTGTAAGCATAATAGTCTATACTATATATTATTATGCACATCCCTTTCACTTTCTCATATTTATTGTTTATGGTATTGATGTTGAAAGGCATTCCCTTCTCAATAGGTTCTACAGATTTTTACAGCTGTGTTGAAAACCACTACAAAACACTTTGGGATATACATGCTTGCATTTTGTAAATACATTAGATTCATATTTCAAATAAAGAATGTGATTGGATAAAAAAAAATTCAAACCTTTAGTACCCAATCGAAGTCAGTACCATCTGATTGTTTCCACAATGATTGAGGTTGGGATAGTGGAATAACTGGACTTGAATAACTCTTGGACACCCATGTACAATATGTAAAAGCTAATATGATCCAAAAAATGATAATAACAAGAAAAATAACCACAAGGATAAAACCTTTGAGATGTTGCATTTCTTGTTTGTTGAGATGGAGGCTTTGCTCACTGTAATGATGTCACTGAAAAGACAATATTTAAATCACCAAGAACCCAAATCAAAACCTATCTGATAAAACCCATGTTTTGAGCTACAACTTGTACATATCAGACTTAGATTTAGTATAATATGAAAAAAATGGATGAAATAAATGATCATATTGTCTAATCATCAATCTCCACTGTCAAAACCAAAGATACATGCCTGGAACATCCCTGAAATCTGCATGGAACATCTCTGAAATCTGCCTAGAATGTCCCCAAAATCTGTCATGAACACGCCTGAAAGCTACCTAAAATGTCTTGGGTATGGCCAGCAAATCCTTGAGTCCTTGATGAAGTCCCTGGCATATTGGGGATGTTTCGTATGAGTCTCCAAATCACTGAAACACGGAAATGGAAGATATGGGTTTTTTCCTGAGTGCGGGACGGATCCCTATCCAATGTAGTGTGAAACTCTCTCGACTAATCTCTGTGAAATATCTTTTAAATTTGGTTAAAAATATCCAACACCTTTCAATGGTCTTTAGCTGTAGAAAATTCTACAGCTTAGGATTTATTTCTTGAGCAATTTCCCTTTTGTATTGGAACATGTGTTCTTGTCTCTGCCATTTGCATTTGGCTAGATTCTAGACTCTGTATATCTTCTTTGACTGTCTAATTTTTTTCCACATTTCTCATACCATGTATGTAGGTTACAAACATTTTGATATTCAAGTACAGGTGAGTGCAAACCTCTTGTTTTTTTATTTTATTTCCAGTACAATTAGGAATTACCATCTCCCAACCCATCCATTGTTTTCCAAGGCACGAATATTTTTGCAGCTGATATCATGTGAATTTCTAGTCGGTTCAATATGATCCAATGGTATGGTGCCCACATGTTTTTAGCTTGGTTGTTATAATAGACCTATGTTTGGTGAAATCCATGAAACTATCATTTTGATCACATTCCTTACAATCTCGATTGTGTACTCTTCTCCTGTTTTTGCTTCCAGTTGGCTGGAATCCACTCTAAAAGATTCCCTATTTGCAAACTTGAGCAGGGTGGGTGACATGAGTTGTCTTTTTTATCTGAATATCAAAATAGGTTTTTTTTTTTCTAATTTTGCAGTAACTATTACAAATATATATGAGGAAACATTTTATTGTCTTATTTTCCTTTATCTTTACAAATCTGTACTATTGGCTCTGACCATTTTCTGCCTTATTAAGGAATCTATTACTAGCAATTGTTAACTTTTACTAGTTGCCCATCTTGCATTTTTCCAAAAAAATTGCAGTTCATTGAGAAATTTAATTACATTCACCAAGTTTCACAAATTGTGATGGAAGTAATTTTTACAGGAAATTGTAACTCTACTATGAATATTCCTCTATTTATATGTTAAAAAGGTTTTCCAAGGAAAAAAAACTGTGTTGAGCATAAGGAAGAGAAACACTTTTTTATTCATTGTGGTTGAGAAACATTAGGTAGATATAGTTGATATGTTGATGTACTGCAGTCGCCTCAGAGGCAAGATCCATTATAAGGCTCCTCTTCCACCACCACTTGGAAATGATCATTATAATTCTATTCCATAGTATCAACGTGCAGACAATTTCCAAACAAATAGCATGGAAAAGCATGGTTATGATTCCTTTGCAAAATCTGTTCCTCCAGAAGATTTGATACACGGGATGCTCAAGTAAGGAAGCATTCAATGCAATTATGTTTTAGATAAAACTAGGATTCACTTGCTAGATAGCTTTCTTTTTTCCCAAAAAAATTATCTAATATGAAATATAATGCAAAATACGGTACAAAATTAAGAACACTCCTTAGAAAAATTTCTAGTGCTTGGGGACTTCAATCAGTCCAAAATGACAATAGTCTTTCACCATATCTCAGGAGTCAAAACAACAATTATACAAAAGAAAAAACCTCTAATCCAAGTACCATACATCCAATTCATTATTTTTTGTGGACTCCTCAGCTGTAATTAGATATTGGTCTCCTTTGGACTCCGAGGGATACAAATCTGAATTTGCAGGTTGTCAATCAGAGACTCCACCTCTTGCTCAAGATCCATCTGCTTCATTGTGAAGGATTCCATCATATTTCTAATCACTGCATTGGCCCTCATAACAACCCTATGTGGCTCACCATCCTCGTTATTCCTCTACACAATCCAATCCAGGTCTTGTTCACAGGCCTTCAATTGGTCCTCATATCCTACTCTTCCCTTGCCTAATTCCAGGAAAATCTCTGAAATCTTCCTTGTTATCTTTCTTAAAGTTAACTTCACCATCATAATTCCAGTCAGAAGATAATAATCAGAATAAAGACGGACCTTATTTACACCAAATCAAGGCTTTTCACTTCCTTCAATGCTCCTTGAGGAAAGACGGGACATAAATCCAACATCTTTTAGTATTGGTGGGAGGTGGAGAAGGAATTGGCTGCAAACCTGGCCAATGTTTATTGCACCATATTAATTGCAATTTTTTGGGATTCATAGATAAATTCCTTACAATAATTTTTATACTGATTTAGAGTACTTTCACCTTAAATTCCAAGAATTGTCTGTACTTTTGCAGATGCGTCCATTCTGCCTGATGAATGGTAAAAATCTTGCTTTTGGATGTGGTCATCAGGTAAAGTTGATGAATATTCATCGATTTTCACTTCAATGGAGTCTTTTTTAAATGTATATTTTTTTGTTACAGTTTTTCTAACTGTTTTTTTATGACAGATCTGTTTTGACTGTGGACAAAACATCGTTACATGTCCTATATGTTACAGTCAAATCACAACTAGGATAAAACTAAAGTTGATGCAAGTTTGGCAGAATTTAAACATTTATTATGATTTGAGTTTCTGGAATACTTTAATCAGTGTTGGATAGGCATGGGTGTCACAGAATGAGATACACTTCCACACTAAGCCTAGCAGAAGAGAAGAAGAATTTAATAAAAAAACGTAAATGACAAAGAAATCACACAGTACATAGAGATTTTACCCTGGAAACCCAAACCGAGAAAACCAACATTCCTTGAGTGTTATGCTCTCTTGTTGTCTTATTCAATCTGGGTAAAATGTTACATGTCTAACATTGGTCCACACCTAAGACACAATCAACACATACCTTCTTCCATACGCAAGAACAACCTTGTAGCCAATCTGGCTTACATCTGCATGACCAACAACCTACATCTAAAGATTTCTATAAAGACTAGCTATCCTAATATTCATTGATTAGCCTTTACGGCCTTACAACATACCTCTTTATAGACTTTACAACAAGAAAACCCTAAATACTTGGCACCCAAAAATGGTTACAGATCCATGCAGATCATTGGCTACAATTCTCGTGAATCTTGGGATTCTATTACAGTTGAATCCAAGTCATATTACCAGTCGGCCTTGTTACCTCACAATTTGTACTTTCCCCAAAGACAAAGGCAAGTGAACAATAAATTGGCGTATCAGGAGGTCGTCCTATTACTGTCACCTAAACAAGACACCTCTTTCTCTTTAGGAGTAGTACCCCAGGAGAGATGTCCCCGGTGATCTAGGGGTTTGGGAAGGCTAAGGTAAGAGTATCAAGAAAGTCCCACCCCTCTCATAGGTCACTCTAATCAGAAAGTCCCAAAGTTTTTAATAAGACGAAGCAAATTATTATTTAAGTGTACCTACCCAGAACAAGACAACAAGAAAAATACTATTTGCAAGTACCAATTGATGTTAGTGCTTCATAAAACCATAGACTTTGAATAAAAGCATAAGCTGATATAGAATATGAAGAAACATAAATATTTATAACATCACTGTATATATAGTAATAACTTCACAATTATGCCTCAATAAAGCTTCAATAATGACAAAAAATGATAACTTAAACTTGGAAAAATGCTAGTATTTGTCAAAAGCAATGAAGTAAATGTAAAATCAGCTCTAAAACTTGTTTTTAAGATGCTTTTGTTGTTGTTATAGATGGTTGTAGCAATATTTTGCAACAACAACAAGATAGTTAGTAGGTTAGTTCAATATAAGTTTAGAAATGGTTAGTAAAGATCTTAAAGTAGATGGTTTAAAGGTTGTTTTAGTCAATCAATCACTTGTAAGGTATGAACTAGTTCCTTTAGGGTAGATGGAGTCACTATTGCAGCGACAATTCTTTGAGGGAAACAAATGATAATGGGTGAGCTAAAGGAAGAGGGAGGATGGTTGAGGTGTTAGTAAACTAAAGCTTCAATCATCCAAAACCCTAGAAGGAAAAGTTGTTAGGAAGTAGGTAACCCTAGGCCCTAGTAATTTTCCTTCTTCTTCAGGTCAAGCTTGAAATAAAAGTATGGAAGCTTAATGAAGCAATAGTACTAGAGTGCTAGTAAGGTAGGGCTCTAGTATATCCTTTAAGGGAGGTGTCTTCTAGCAAATCAAGTAGGTGAGAAGTTTGTTAAGAAAAGGACAATAACATGTGCTTTTCTCCTAGGGTTTCACACTAGCAATTTCATAATATTATAAATGAAAAAGTAAATACACCATAACCATTCAAAATAAACAAGGATTGCATATTTCTAATTACTTCACCGAGAATAATCTAGTCACAAATCGTAATTGAATAATTTCCACCATGAAAATGCAAAAATACACCAAGATAAGCTCCCTCCAAGAGTTGTGCACCACTTAGTTCAACCAATAAGCCTTAAAAGAGGTCGAATTTCAGACCTCACACTTGTGTGAGTGAAATATGATGAAAAATATAAGAGATTTTTCTCTTATTTATACAATACAAGTGACCTTTAGTTAAATTTTAGGTAAAAAAAGGTCGACATGGCCAGTTTACATAAAAAATCTAGTTTTACATAAAATTGACAATAAAAATCATAATTTTATCTTTTTAGGGTGACATCATGCCCCTCCTAGGGTGACGTTGGGACCCCTCTTGGAACGCTAGGCCTCAAAAGCGAAATGTTGGGGCTAAAAACCCCTCAAAAACTACCACAGGTGCCAACCAAGTCGTCCTCATGCCTAAAACCCCAACTTGATGATGTCAAGGCTCAAAATGATGACATCATGGGACTTCAAGGACCAACATCATGGTGGGAAGGCAAGACCCCCCTGGGTCCAGGCCTACCAAAGTGCCTCTACTAGAACATCCTCCCTTTTCTCTTGTGCAAGCCTACAATGTCCTTATGCCCCTGGTTGGGGTATCAATATCCATCTAGTGGTATTTTATCCCTATGGAGGTCCGAGCTAATCATCTCCCCATATGTACCTATCCGTCGGGCATGGTCAAGCATCAACAACAAGTACGCCCTCCATGGGTTCATAAGTCACATGGATCATAGAAATGTTAATCACATCTAATAATCAAGTTACCCAAGCATGTGCATCAAAACCCCCTTTACCCAAACAAATTCTCAAAGGCATTATGATATTTAACAATCCAAGTTTGGAGAGGGTCTTAGGATGTCTTATTAGGCTAATATTCCTCAGGTGTGGGGTGTTTCCAGGTGAAGACCAATCTAGTTCATGTAAATGCATGAGATGGTGTAGGGTATGTTTGGGGAAGGGGTGCAATGATGATAGGGAAATGTAGATCTTACCTGTGGGTGCCTCTATAGAGGGTGAGTTGCACCTTGTCATGGATGCAATTTTTTCCTAGCCCATTCAATGCCTTTTTTATCTTTGTCTTATTGTTTTTTCTTTTAAGAGAATAGATGGAGGACACTACCCTGACATGGTGACCAGTGGTGACAGCATTACCCACAAGTATTTCACAGAGATGAGAAGTTTGGCTCGTGATGAGACCCCCTTTCTCTTGGCTATGCCACCAAGAGGCACTTCCCTGGCGTGGTGACAGATGAATAGTAGTGTCATACCGCTACATGCCCATGGACCTAATAGGTTGGCTCATGATGAGACCCCCTATCCACCAACTAGGTCTTGAGTTATTTTATTTTATGGGTCCCTGTTACACATTATTTCCGTCATCCCTATGACCGTTAATGATGTAAACCTATATGTAGTCTTCAGAGGGGTCAGTGGCCTGAGTTCCTGAAGAATGAAGGGAGAAGAACTTTTCCTGAGAAAAGAAATTGCATTTTCCTTTGTGAAAACCCTATTAAAGATGATTTTCGCATGCTTCACTATGGCTAGGGTGCGATAATGCCTAATTTTTGCAGGTTGCACCATAGTTGGGTTGTGAGAGTTTTGCATGTTGCTATATAAGAAGGGTGCGAGAATGCTCATATGTGGGAAAAACGAGCATCTTCTCGATGCTTCTAGAAGGAGAAGCTTCCATGGTGAGGTGGGATCCGAATGTTTTGGATCTTACTCGCTTTCATGATTTAGTGGGATCATCCTAACCTCCTCACCTTATCCTCTTCAACTTATAAAAGGAGAGGAGCTCTCATGGAGAAAAAAAGTTGGATTTGGCTTGGAATTATTAGCTTGGTTGGAGTGGCTTTGAGTTTTGCCTTTGTCAAGATAGATTGTGAAATTTATTAGATCTATACTCTCAGAATTCTTGGAGTGGAAGTGTGTGGGGAACGAAGGACAGTTCGAAGGGACCTTATGACATCAAGGCCACGGTTATAATCTCTCTTTCACATTCAATATGATACAGTAATATGATTCTTTCCTATAAATCTTGTTGTGTTTTATTTTATGATTCCTTGATCACATACATAGGTTTATATTGAGTTTATTCTATTGCTATCACTTTGGATGGTTGTGTTCTTTTGCAGATTCATCATTGTATGAGTGTTGGAATGGAGCTAGGATGGCGATGGCGAGAGGAAGAAACGTTTAAACGGTATGTCACCTGTCTCTCTTTAGTTAGTAAATTCAATATCTAAAACTTAAGGAAAGCGTCATGTTCTGGTGTGCTTTGTTCTAGATCTAGGTGGATCTAGGGAGATCAATTAGTGTCCACACCTACCGATTTATCCTACAACAATCCCCCCCTTTTTCTTGTTGAGAAGCTTTTTATTTCTTTCTCGGGGATCCTTGGGTGAAGCATCTCAAGGTTTGATCTTGGATTTTAACTTTTTAGAGCTACTTTTACCCTTGGGCCTTTATCCCCTTCTTCCCACAAGGCAAGGTACAACCCTTACTAGCTTGGAAAATCCAATGCTCGAACCAATGTACGGGAGAGATGAGAGGGAAAATGATGAAAAATGATAAATATGGAAGGAATGGATGATGACCTTTCATAGACCCACCCAGTGGAAACTCATCCCTAAGGGAACCAACTTACTAGGGCACTCTGTCACCCCCCCTAGGTATGGACAAGTTAAAAGGCATAATTTCCAAGAAAACATCATGAAACAAAAGATAATTCAATACACATATTCAAATGTTTTGAGAATCAAAGTGACACATACCATGATACTCAGACTTATTACCTCATGGAGAAAGAGATGCTGCTACTTCAGAACCAGACTGATGGCATGGATGCTGCTGATACTGATAGATGAGAGGTGTTGAAGAAAAAGATGGGCCCTCCAAGGCCAATATCAAGTCAATATGGCTCTTAGTACTCCATGTCTAGGACATGTGGGCCTCGAGACATAATCTCCTTAGTTATCCCTAGTATAGGGGATAACATCTGGCTCCAACTCGGGGACATGTGCTCACCGTAGAGTGCATGATAACGTCAACATATTTGGTATGATCTGTGACCTACTATATCTCAACAAAAATGATCAGTAATCTCTTGGGGTGGTGATATCACCCCTGGCTCATATATGATATAATGAAATACAAGTAAGCAATCATATATACAAATGGAAATACAACTACTCTAGCATGAAATTTAGATGGTATATACAATGAATGCAAAATGCCTACCTACTTACCTGTACTTACCTGTGAAGTCAAGTCTTTGCCCCTTGATGCGGTTTGAGGAGGTGTCCACTAACCGGTAATGGACATCTTCTTCCTTCCAACGTGGATAGATAGTAGGCATCATTGACTGACTTCATTCTGAGTCTGAAAGGTCCAAGCCAAAAATGTGCACTCACTTTGACATTAGTAGGATCTCCCTTCTTTGTATCCCACATCCAGATCATATCTCCCTCTTAGTAATCCTTTGTATTAGATTTGGTTCTTTCTTGTATAACTCTAGTATATTTTTTTGAGGGAGGAGGGTGGGATTCTGCTGTGAAGACTTCCTGCTGGGATGGTCTGATCAATATGTCATCCTCTCCTTTATTTAAAAATTTGACAGTCCCAACTTCTTTGTCCTTGTATTTGTCTAGGATTTGTTGATACTCTTCCTTCTTTGGCTATTGTATTTTATCAAAGTCTTCCTCTAAAGCGAAAGGAAAATCATCAGGGGAAAATATAGGAAGAATTTTTTTGATTGGATCATGTGTTTTGCTAGTTCCGACATCATCATCAATTTCCTGCACATGGACCTTGGCCATTGGCACATTTGGGAGGTGGCTTATTGTTCCATCATTCATAGGTACATTAATGTAAGTTAGATCCATCTCCAAGGTGCCTCCCAACATTGCAATAAAATTCTTGGACAATAACATTCCCCATACATCTGGGACATCCACTACCACAATATCCATGTGGATCACTCTATCAGGGTATCTTCCAAGGCATACCTGAACATTCTCAGCTACCCCATGAGTGGGTATGGATCTGTATTCAAAACCACACACATTCCTGTAAGGCCATGTGGCCTTTAGGACTAATTTTTCCATGACCTTTAAAGACATCATGTTAGCACCTGTCCCTAAATCAAGCATACAATTGTTAAGGCATTTGTTATTAATCAACAAGGTCATGAAGAAAGGAAGGTGTCCATCATATTGAACCTTAAAGTTATCTTCTTGTAACATGATAGGAGGGTCCATTGGCTCATTTGAACTTCTAAAAAAAAATTCAAACCTTTTTTTTACAGATGGTATTTTGATGAATTCCCTTATTGGAATGGTCACATGCATTTTTTCCAGTGCACCTTCAAAATCAAAGTTCAAATCCACTTTGTCGGTTTTGGGAGGATTTTTAGGAAGAAGTATGTTCATAAGTGGAGGTCTTGACTGTGAAATTGCAGAACTAATAGAGAGATGTTGGTTCATTCTTTATTGCCTAGTGTACACTTGGAATTCTTTCTTCTTCAACTTTTCTCTCAACTTGTGGTCAAGGTTATTTATCACCTCCATCCTAGCCTTCCTGGATGCTTCCTTTACACCTTCTTGATGTTCTTGAAGTTTGACATTAAGGAAATATTGAGGACTTTCAATGGTATAGTTAAAAACATTGACTTGGTCATGATCACCATTGTTGAAAGGACACTCATGCTCTCAATGTGACTCTCTACACTGTAAGCACCAAGGGTTTTCATCTACTATGTTTGCAGGGGCTAAAGTATTAGGAACCTCTTGATCATTCTTTGGTATAAAAAATTGATTTCCTTTATGAAATTTCCCTTTGTAAGGAACCTTAGGAGCTTGTTGATGAGCTCTTTCTAGATTGACAATCCTATTCATCATCAGTTCTTAGGTTTTTACCATGCCATCTACAGTTGCTATCACTGAAATTTCGTTCATAAATGGTCACAGAAATAAAACATTTCCAAACACTTATTAGTTCACCTATAGCCTCAAAACGCATTTCCAAAAGGCACAAACTATACAACTGGTTATAAAATTAACATGTGCAGAAACACTACAGGAAGTACGCGCATGTGCACAGGCCAAAGAAGCCAAAAGAGTGCACATGCGCCTGATGCACAAGTGTGTACGATAAAAGCCGCACACTCCTGTGACCGGAACATTTATGGTTCTTGTCAGTTCCTCAACCACTTTTGGTTCAGCTCCCAACTCGATTTGACCCTCAAATCCAAGTTGAATCTGCATGGGGGGTTGGTCAAGGACCCAAGGGTTCCCTAAAGGGCCCCTTGTTCACACTAAAGACTGGTTGGATAATACCTCAAAGATTTGCTATAGAAAGAGGTCATGGGTGCACTATGAATTCAAGAAGCTCATTGTATTGTTATGATGCCTCTATTCTCCTTCAAGAAACCTCTTTTCTTCAAGGATTATACTAGCAACATCTCATTAATCTATTCACCTCACCTCTTGATGGAATAAGCTTGGATTTCTTCACCATTTCCTTTTCTAGTTTGTCATTTGTAATAAGAGCTCTCACATAGGGGACTCAATATACCTCCCTTGGAGAAAGAGGGGATCCATAAGTCCACCTTTCTCTTTGGTGTTTTCCAACTAATACAATTTATCCATTGGTGGCATGATTATTGGTCATATTGATTGGTTTTTGGTTCAAGTTTCCTCATGCATTTTAGTTTCATTTCTTTAATTGTTTTTAGCTTAGTTCTTTGTTTATTTCATGTGATTGAGTCATTTGATTCATACACTAACTTCTGTCCTGTCTAGAAGACCCAACTGGACTTGCAAGTGTCCCTCTTTTTCCCATTCAAGTGGAGGAAAGGACACAACAGATTGGCAACCATACTGGGGAAAGGTATCAATTTCCTCCCTATTTGGGTTGTTTGAGCACTTCTTTTTTACCTATTTACCTTGCAGGGATCATAACCGGCCCAACC
>JZKD02S1083891.1:42129-83877 GCA_000966675.3 Picea glauca | reverse complement strand
CCAAATAACTCCTCGTTATCTGGTTCTCACATCTTCAAACATTAGAAGTTGACAAATAGGGAACTTTAAAATCCTCCAAGTCAAGTGTTCCTACACCATAAGGCAGGGAGATACCCATAAAGGGTCGAAGACCGAGGTCTAGTTGTTTTGTGCATCCCCTCTTGAGGAACCCACCTCTTGGAAGGGATCCAACCCGTGACCCATTCTGAGGCCGAAAATCTAAATGTTGCACTTTGGCCGAGGTACCTAGTGGCCAAATTTTAGGACATCTACCTAGGTGGAAATTGTGGGCTGCAATTGCACATTGATCAGATTTTGTGTGGCTATTGGGAAATATCACCAACTCTTTCAGGATATGCACTCTCTACCCCTCATTATAACTAATTGTTTCATCCTTCACTAGTTCCTCTTCCGGTGGCTTCAGACCCCACTATTGAGTGTTATTGGAAGGTCGAGTGCTATTTGAGAGGAAGGACGTTACGTCTTTTTAGGACATGAGCATTTGTTTTCTTTCTTCTCCCATGTCGACAAAATCCACCTACCCACATGTATGCTTCTTTTCATTTGATTTATGTATGATGCTCTTGTGATTACATGCGATTGTGAGATATATTGTGAAGTTCAAAGTTATACAAGGTCTGTTGTTCATTTATTTCTCTCATCACCATTTTCACACATTCACTTTGCTAGTCAAACATCATAGAGGACCCACATAATCCCCATCATTCCAGACGCTTGCAGAATCTCCCTCCTATTCTAGGAGGAGTTCTTAGTCTTTCCAACTCACTGACTCAACCCTCTCACACCAATGTGAGTGCTACCATTTTGGGGTTAGATTTTCTTGGTTCCACTTTACTTGGGTCCACTTCCCAAGGTCATCCATCCACAAGCTCTCCTTCACAAGGAGGTGGAGGGTACACTTCTTCCCAAGGGAGAAGTACACCCCCACCAAACCTCCCTCAAGGGTCAAGTCCACTACATGCTGACACCATGGTTGGAACTAACCCTCCACCACCACTCCACATGCAATATTTGGCCTCCCTCAACATACCAGATCTAAGTAAGCTCATGAATGACCCTATATTGCATGACCCCACATGGCCTGCGATGCCCACTAAACTACCTTCAAACATTTCAAAGTTTGAAGGAAAGGTAGGAGAAGATCTCGCAAACCATATCATGACCTTCCACTTATGGTTCTCTTCCAACAACATCATGGAAGAATCCATCCATTTAAGTTTATTTCAGCGCACACTCACAGGTCCATCAACCAAATGGTATGTGGTCAAAAAATCATGGCCCCATGTGACTCTTGACTCCTTGGCCAAAACATTTTTGACCTTCTTCCAACTACCAGTTCATCATGACAATGGTCTTGAACTTCTTTATGAGTTTAAACAAACCGCAGCCACACATATCGCTGACCACATTCACGAATGGCGTCGGCGACGTAGTTTATGAATAGCAAAAACCACCAAAGAACAATGCCTCGATTGGTTTCTCAGATCACTCATCCCTCTCCTTTCCAAAGATGTGGCCTCCACCTTCCCCCAAACTGTAAAGGAAACAATCAGCAAGGCTCAATAGTATGACCTCATTTATGCACAGTCAGGATACTTATACATAGTACTACCTGACGCCTTGAGACCTGTACCATTGGGCCAGAAAAAACCTGGGATGTCTCACTCAGTGGATGGATTGATTGGTACCACAACACACCACAATCCATACACCCAACCACCACCTATGTACGGTACACCTCAATATCCGTCGATATATGGAGGACCCCCTTATTATCCTCCTCCCCCTTATCAACAACCATACCATGTTTCCCTTCCTCCACCCATAAGTGTACCCTTGCCAACACCCATGATGCACCCGACTGTTCAACTGAGTTCCGGTACCCCCTCTACCTCAGCTTACACCCTGAGCACTACTGAAAGTGTTACACCTTCATATGTACCCTACGGATCGTTACCACAAAATAATCTGTATTTTCCATTTCCTGGTCCTCCACAGCCCATTGCTCCTCCACAAGGACAACCACATACTGGGGTTAACTTTGTTCAGCCCTCTCCCATTCAGTAATTTCAAAATTTTGAAGAACTGAATACAGAAAATCCATCCCATCAACTGAATAATGCCAAAAATAAAGGAAAAAACCAAAACAATAATAACCCAGGACCAAGGGGAAATAACCCCCAACAAAACCAACCTGCTGGGGGCAACCAGAACCAGGGTAACCAGAACCCCCAAGGTGGAAATAACAACAAACTCCAAGGGAGGAACAACAAAAAAACCTATGGATGAACTTCCCTTGTGATCTTTGCGGTGAGCATGGTCATTATACTCACCATTACCCCCAAATTGTTGATTTCAAACAGATGAAAGATTCCATGAATGCACCACGTCCTCTAGCACCACCTACCCCTCAGAAGGACCCACAACAGTATTTGCAACAACCACTCCCGACTGTGTTGTAAAACACTATTCCACACCTAGGTGTGATGAATATCCAGCAAGAGATGCATCCTTCCCCACCATAAATGGGACAATATCAACTCCCTGGAAATCCAACGGATCGCAATATCCTCCTCACTAGTGAAGAAGAAATTCTTCTGCAAATGCATAATCATCAATACAGCGCACCCCCTGGAGCTACTCCCACCACTTCGAAAGAATCTCCAGATACAGTCGGACAACCCTTGATGATTCCATTCCCTATCACTGAACCCCCCCTTCATATTCCTCGCATCCCATTATGACGGAATGTCAGCGACCCTCAGGCTAGGGCAACACACAATTACAGTATGGTCGATGAATTGGAACAATCAACTACAACCATGTCAGTATTGGAGGTCCTCCAAACCCGTCCCACTCAATGGAAGTCCTTACTTTCTGCCTTGGGGGAATTTGACCCTGCTGATACTAGACTCATCACATTTGATATAGATTGTGGGGAACCTCACCTCCCCGCTTTGGTAGTTTTCCAGATACTAGTTAAAATTTGGAACATCACGGTTCATCGATGTATCATCAATGAAGGTGCATCCACATGCATCATGTCCAAAACTGTGTGGTAGAAATGGGGCTCCCCTGAGCTCATACCATATTCCATCACTTTGAGAGCTTATGATGGATGACCATCCTCTCCTGAAGGGATCTTCAAAAATTTCCTCATTGAACTCAGGGGAAGAACTATCATTATCAAAATTGAGGTTATCGATGCCCCACTTGATTACAACATCTTTTTTGGGCGCAGCTACATGTACACTATGAAGGCAGTGGCCTCTTCTGTGTTTCGAATGATGATGTTCCCCCACAACAGGAAGATCATCACCATCAACCAAGTTTCGCATTATGAGCCTAACCACTCATCCAACATCGATAACATCCTACCTCTTGTCTGCACTAGTTCCAATTCATATCCACTCACAAATATAGGCCTCGAAATTTTCAAGGACCCATCTTTGCTGGGGGCATACCATGGAGCACCAACGCTCATACATCCCTCAGCACAAGTGTCTGTCATATCTTCCAATAGAACTGAAACTGAAGATACTATTCCTCCCATTGAAGCTTCTCCACCCCTTGACGTCCCACCAGTTGAAGAGCCTATACCTCAGGAATTAACTGATCACCCTACGACACCACTTATCCCTGATTTCACCCTTCAACAAGAGAAAATCCCGGCTTGGGAAACAATCCCCCAATCCATCACTCAAATCCCTTTCTTCTACCCCCCACTAGGCATACAAGCATTCCAGGTAGCCGCAACGCTTACCCTTCCCAACATGGTGCTTTCCATTCTAGTATGGTATCTACACCCACCCGTGATGGTTTCTCAACCATCCCTCCCTCTCCAAATAGAGGGAATCTTGATGTAGATTCCAGTCCTAACTCCAACGGCACCAGCCTCACCACCACTTGCCAGCACCACCGAGATGGCTAGGGGCAGATGGAAGAAGAAATATCCCACCACTCCACTTCCTCCCATATTTCAACCTCCTTGTGCACTCTGCGAGAGAGAGGAACACCCCACAGATAGATGTCCCTCTCTCCCCGAGTTACACAATCTGATCCAACTCCCTCGAGTGACCACATTGCTCGTCACTTCACCAAGAACACCTAGTACTACCACAGCTTCCCCAGCTAGAGGCAATAAAGGGATGTGAACCAAATTCATGTGTGCCATCTATTAAGAGTATGGCCACTACACTCATCATTGCCCTGCCTTACCTCAGTTTCTACAGACACTAACGACAGTACGCCAAAGATTTCAGTAGGACCCCTCTCCACCCACGTCATCGAGTACTCACGTCACCAGAATCCATTATGTCACGACCTCAGTCAATGAAAGAATGAGGTGCCCTTTCTCTCTTTGTGAATCAATTGATCATTTCACATACTAGTTTCCTATGATCATTGAATATAGGTGTCGTCAAATGGCCCTTATTAAAAATATCCAACTACCCCACTTCCTATGATCCAAGTGATTCCCCCTATTCCTTCTCCAAATACTGTTCACATCACCTCTCCTGAACCTGAGTCACTTCCCATCCCTCCATGGTTCATGGATACACTGTCTGAGGATTTTCCCTTAAATCCTCCCAATTCTCCAGTTCATTTCCCCCAGGAAATCTTACCCCCGACCACAGTTTTTAACCCACAATATCTAGACATTTGGTTTATGTCAAGCACGCCATCACACCATAGTTGCGATACCCCCTCTACGTCTTCACCACCTGAAGACAATCACACAGTGACAACCACCAATGTTACTTCCCTGGATCCCCTATATTCTCTCATTTTCCACTGTGACAAAGATATCCTAGAGGAACTAACTACACCTGATTTTCCATGGAATGCGCTCCATCACAGAGTGCTCTTTCTCTCACAGGAAGCCTTTGACCCTCCTATTCAAGCCTCCATATGTGCAATTGAAACCAAGGATTTTATTCCATCCGGGCATATAGACTGGTTCAACAACCCTATCCCTGCCCTCGATGCTTTTGAAGAAGGAAACATGGCCAACATTTCCCCCACTGTCAAAATTAATATTTCCATCAAACCTGGAATCGTAAAAGAAATCACCATTGGTTCCGCATGCTCCCCTAAGGAACTCACATCTTACAAATCTCTCTTTCAGGAATACTAGGATATTTTTGCCTAGTCATATACAGAGATGCCTAGCCTCAATCCTTCTATCATTGAACATCACATCAACACATGGCCAGATATCACCCCTGTACATTGAAAGCAACACCCACTACACCCATCCAAAGTAGAGGCTATCAAAGCCGAAATTGAAAAACTATATGTTGCAAGGTTCATCTACCCCATTGCATACACATCATGGGTCTCCAACCCCATCCATGTCAACAAAAAACAAGGCATTATTCGCGTCTGCACCGAATTTTACGATCTCAATCACGCTTGTCCCAAAGAAAAATTACCAACGCCTTTCATCGACCAAATTATCGATGACTATTCTAGCCATGAGGCCTTGTCCTTCATGGACAAGTTCTCTGGCTACAATCAAATCCAGATTCATTCAGTAGTTCAGTATAATACCTCATTCACTACCCCATGGGGTACTTTTTCTTATCATGTCATGCCTTATATTTTGTATGATCTCACTCGCATCATCCTCTCTTACTTAGATGACCTCACCGCTCGATCCAAGAAACGAACTCAACATCTAGATGACTTACGGATTGTCTTTCAATGATGTCGACAATACAATATCTGCTTGAACCCCCTCAAGTGTGTATTTGGTGTCACCGCTGAACTCCTCCTTGGGTTCATCGTCTCCAAGCACAGCATCACTATGGACCCCCTCAAGGTCCAAGATATCACAGAAATTCCACCACCTAGGAATTTCCACCAACTGTAGAGCCTAAAAGGCAAAGCTAACTTTTTACGATGCTTTGTCCCAGATTACGTGACTCGCGCACACGGTTTCCTTCACTTACTGCATCATGATATCCCATTTCGATGGGATGAACATGCCCAAACTACTTTTGATGATTTAAAAGTGACGCTCTCCAACACCCCTTTGATTAGTCCACCCGACTATGATCACGACTACATCCTCTACTTATTGACCTCAGCCGTCTCAGTAGCAGGACTTCTCTTCCAAGTAGGAGATGATGGCCGCAAGCATGTTATTTACTACATCAGTAAAAATATTTTAGGACCACCCCTGAAATACAATCATGAAGAGAAACTCTCTCTCGCAGTTGTCCTCGCAGTCCAAAAAATGCGTCATTATATCTTGCTTCACACTACCAAAGTCATGGCAGATTCCAACCCCATGCAGTACTTTCTTAGTCTACGACAAATTAATGGTAAATTTTCCCGATGGATCTTCATCCTTCATAAATACAACCTAGAGTTTGCAACTCCCAAAAGAAAGAAATCACTCGTCCTCACCAAACTCATCATGACATTTCCTTCAGATGGTGCTAGTTCACCCGTCAACACATATTTTCCATACGAACACCTCTTCTACATCCCCTCGAATGACCCCTGGTATGGTGAACTTCTCGTCTACCTTTGGACACAGAAGTTTGGATCACACCTCTCCTGAGACGATCGTCGACATATTCGCCATTAGGCCCCTCAATATCTCCTTATTGGTGACATTTTATATCGACGTGGCGTGGACACCATACTCCATCGATGTTTGACCATCGATGAAGCCGATAGAGTCTTAAATGACTTCCATAGTGGCGACCACCTCTCAGGGATGTCCACCTCCCAAAAAATCATTCGAGCAGGCTACTTCTGGCCCACATTGTTTCATGACTGCATCCATGTTGTGAAGTGATGTGACAAATGCCATCTTTATGCAAACAAAGAACGAGCGCCACCCATTCTTCTAAATCCAATCATCACTCCTAGCACCTTTTGCAAATGGGGCATCAACTTCATGACCTGCAACCCTCCATCTACCAATGGACACAAGTACATCATCGTGGAAGTAGATTAATTTACCAAATAGGCCAAATCCATGCCTACCTTCAATAACACCGTCGATACTACAGTGCTTTTTTTCTTCAATCACATCATTACCCACTTCAGAGTCCCACTACAGTTAGTCTCTGATCATGGTAAACACTTTAATAATGAGATCTTCGTCAAACTCTCCTCAAGGTTAGGATTCTCCCATGAGTTTGCCTCCCCATACTACCCTCAGTCCAATGGACAGGTCGAGGCTGTTAACAAAGTCCTCAAAACCATGTTGCAGTGCACTGTTAACAAACATAAGACCAATTGGCATCATATGTTGTTTTTGACACTATGGGCTTATCGCACAGTAGTTAAACTGCCACTGGTTTTACCCCATTTCATCTCGTCCATGGGATCGAAGCCACTCTCCCCATTGAGTACGAAATTTCGACATTACGCACCGCTATCGAGCTATTACCTAACACTACTCCAATGGAGCAGTGCTTGCTGAACTTAAAGTCACTGGATGAAGACCATCGATCTTCATTATAGAAAAATGAGGCAGCTAAAAAATGGTCGAAGGCCATCTTTGACCGCCATGTCAGCCTTCGCTCATTTAATGAAGGAGATCTTGTCCTAGCCTACGAAATCGCTCATGATACTCTCGATCATGGGAAATTCGAGTCATTATGGCATGGACCCTACATCATCCAACATTGCCTCACTAAAGGAGAATACATCCTAGCCTCTTCAGAAGGCTACCCTCTCAAAGAACCCATCAACGGGTTGTACTTAAAGAAATTTTATGCCTGAGCATAGTCATTCTACACTAGGATTTTTCTTTTTTGTACACATTTGTAGAGTTTTTTAGTCTTCTTTTTTCCTCCATGCCTTATGTCCGATCTACCATTTGTGTTATTGATAGATGTCTCCTCCATTGGCTTACTACATTGGTTACGCTGACGGAGATAGCCGATGAACACAGAATATCGCTTCAGTCGCTTGGGCCCTCTATACCCCCTCACATGAACTGCTCCACTCCAGCGGCATATGTTTGGGCTCAACAACCAACAACCAAGTAGAATACACAACCATCATTGGCCTCCTTGTCGAGGCCAGTCACTACCATATTCATCACCTTAGCATCTTATTAGATTCCCAGCTTGTCGTCCTACAGCTCAACAATGTGTACCGTGTCCGCGATCCTTGCCTCTTCCACAAATACCTGCAAGTTAGACTCTTATCTCAACATTTTGATTCAATAAAATTTACACATATTCCATGATAATTTAATCAAATAGCAGATAACATGGATAACCTACTATTAGATTGGCATTTATCACATCAAGACACCATCACACATGCATAAATCATCGAAATTTTGTCACAACATATAGATTAGACATCATAAAAAGAATCACAAAACATCATCACATGTGAACATCACATATATCATAAACATGTATATCCATATATATATATATATATATATATATATATATAACGATCAATGTATCTTCAATGTTTACAAAAAATGGTACAAAATGTACATCGCCCATAGGTAGGTGAGCCCCCTCATCCCTATAGGTACAAAATAGGTTTCACACTACCCTATACAAAATGGGCTCGCAGGCCTATATAAATACCAAAAACATACAACAAATAACTCATGGTTCCTCTAGAGAACCACCACCAAGTCCTCTATCTGGAGGAGATACCCCACCAACTAGGGGTCCTCTAGGTCCTGGGGGAAGTTGCTCAGTCATAGCTTCCCCCGCCACAGCTGCTCTGTAGATCAGGGTCTGCAACTCTGCAGGGCCACTCACACACTCCTCCAGGACTCTCTCATCCTATATGTGGGACCACATACCCTCGGGCACCCCCTGTAGTACCATCTTCAACTGGTGGCAAAAATCCTCTAAATCCCTGCCAGCATCTCCCTGAGGCGCATGTGACAGCCCTGCACCGAGGTTGTCAAATTTGCATCTCCTGCTAGCTCTCGCATCATAAACTAGAATCGCACTAGCCTCATCCCTCTAACGTCTCTCTCCTGCCCACGACTCTCCCCATGGTGGTCTTTCGGGCCACTGATGAGTCGACCCTCTAACCAACTTCACCTCTCAGCCTCACGGCCCCACATCTGTACATAAAACAAACAAACGATAGCATCAGCATCCATCCATACATAAAACATATGCTATACTATCAAAATCACAAAACATAAAGTACACCAACATACCTCTATGGTCCCAATCCTCTCTAGGAGGTAAAACCATATCCAGATCCTACCGAAAGTCCATCCCACCATATGGGAACTGCAGTATGATCTGGGGCATCTGGCACCACACATGCGCCATATTGACCGTAAAATAATGGCCACCCTCCCCACCTCCATGATGTACCAAAATCGATGCCCACTGCATCAATCATGGCTCTCGTGCATCAGCCACCGACAACAACACTCTAGGGTGTAACATGATCACCCTCTTGAAAAACCATGCCACCAAGATCAACCCAAAGGCAAACTCACTAGAGTCGGCGACCCGACACCAGTTAAGTTGCCCCATCATCTTGGCATGCAACATCAATCCCTAGGAAAAACACTCTCCACCCAATACTCTCTGCATAATCCTTAGTTGACTACCACTGATCCGCTAAGTCTCTAAGGATTTGTAGATCCTCACAATCATCATTGCGATGAAACGATGCACCAGTGCATCCATTGCCAAAATCCGAACGACCGAACCTGACATAAATTATTTCCCCAAACAGTACCTTTGCACCAAGTCTGCCAAGTGGACATCCCATGAAAAATGGGGATCAACAGGTAGGGCCCTCCCCTGAAACGAGAGCCCGGTCAAAAGATAGAAATCCTCCATCACAAAGAATGTCAGCTGCTCCCCCCGCACAATGAAGCACTATTACTTAGTGCTCCACATAGAAATTAGATACTACAGTAGGTACTTCTGTGACCGTATCAGTGGGCAATCGAAGAATTTTAACAACCCACAGGTTGCCAAAGGTCCCCGAATGCCTGGCTCATATCTCACCTCCTCCCTGAGGCGCTCCCAATCCCTCTCCCTCCACTAGACTAGAATCCTGAACTGATCACCTACATTCACACAAATGACACTTGATCAACCATCACTATACATAAATAAAAAACTTCAAAAAATACAAGTTTTTTCAAAACCCACCAGCTTTGCCTCATGTGCGGATGTCACCCCCCATAGGTGCGCACATATGGACGCCTGTTCTTCACACAATTGCGCATCAGTGCACATATGTCGAAGAAACAGATGCGCATACGTCGCACTCATAGGAACGCATTCATGCACACCTATTCTCTACACAGCTGCGCATTGGTGCGCAGCTTTCAAAGAAACATCTGCGCATACTGTGCAACTGTACTTCAAATAGACGCACATCAAATGCACACCTATTTTCCTCACCTACACGCCCCCATGCATGGTTATCTTTAACACAGCCACACACCTCAGTGCGGGTATCCTTCGATCACCCGTGCATGTGGGCGCCCACCCTTACAAAAACCCCTAATACAGCCATCCATACGACCCTGCCTAGAAAAGAAACCCTAACTACTATGAAGGAGGATGAGACCACTAACCTGGATCTTGAAAATCCTGTATCGATCGGCTCGAACTCCCGTAATCTCTAAATATCCTCTAAAATCCTCTCATCAACTCACTATGGTAGTAGGTACAAATGAGGTGGCATTGTGGGCCCCACAACTATATATAGTCCCTTTTTCCAAACTTCCATGCTCAATTACAGGAGCTCAGAGCATCTGTTTTTCGATCCATCTTCAGCCATGGGATCATGATCTCGCCACCTACACAGTCACATTCCCTAGGTCACCATCCATCCTCGGCCTCGGGGGAGCATTTTTATCACATCACGCCCAGGTATGCATGCTCATGTTCAAAATTATCAAATAACTGTTATATGTTATTTATCTTCAGATATTTTTTCATTTCAGGTATTTGGTTTTCATGTGTGTAGGTACTTGGTCATCACAAACCAGCGCAGCACCTTCAGGTATATAATCGACACTAGCATGTAATCATTCCCTCTGAATATCAATTGCACCTCCCAGTCACACCCTCCGACATTTGCCTGTAGGATCCTCACATCCGGCTCTGCAGTACTATTACCTTCGTTTCATTTCGGTACTATCACCTGGTAGCACTCTCCCCTACATGAGTTGTCCCATTCATAGTCCACTTTGACACTTTGACACTCATGTTTCTTTCACCCCCTAGAGATGGGAGTCCCGATAGTCTTACGCATGTTCGAGAATCAACCACATACTCCTTCTCCTCATTATGATAGCTTTCCCAATGGACTCCCAGGATATCCCCTCATGGTTCTCATTTAACTATGCCTCTACAGTATCATTAACCCTCCATTTCATCCACAATCATTATTCCCATCTGTAGATTACCCTCCATTCATTTACCTCATACACAAACCTACCCATGGGACCCCCACCCTCTGCTAGTTATCCATGCAACTTGTGCCCTCACAGGCCAAGCCATCTTACACTGGGGCACCCATTTATGTATTTGCACACTTATCCCAA
Organism: Picea glauca; assembly: GCA_000966675.3. Taxonomy (NCBI): domain Eukaryota; kingdom Viridiplantae; phylum Streptophyta; class Pinopsida; order Pinales; family Pinaceae; genus Picea; species Picea glauca. Next base: position 72,320 of record JZKD02S1083891.1, on the reverse strand, counting down.
ATTATTCTTTATTCATTTGGTAACTGTACAAAGCCTTTGTTTCCAGCATATACATATTTTTTTGTTGTCTCCTTTAACAACCTTCTTTTTCTGGCAAAGAAACCCATGTCCCCCTTGGTTGGGGCATTTACTCTCTCCTAATCCTATCGACATCGTTCATAAACATCGAGTATCCCACGGTCTATGTACCTTTGATCTCTGAGTTTGTCTACTTTATCACGCCTCTGGCACAATTTAACCCACGTCTAGTCGTTCCCCTTATGCTAGATTCAATTTCACGATTGTTGCCACTCATACTTCACATATATCCCCAACCAAGGGCAGTCTTGAGTCTCACCACATATTGACTTTGTCCGTGTTCCTTATCAATTCCTGATCTCAATCCAATGGATTTCATGAAGCCCTTTTTCTTCTTGGAGTCGTGTCTCCCTTTCTGTCGACATCAACACAGTTTCCATAAGGGCAACAGTATCTTGACTCTCATTACCTTTACAATGAGGAGCCTCAGATGGCACAAAGAGAACCATCATTACTCTTTGTTGTCATTGACCCCCTTAACATTCGACTTCAACACAATCTCATGTTATGGTGGGTTTTACTTTGCAACTATTGTAGTTGTTTTATACTAGCTGATGACCTCTGAATTTGTTGGGCCATCAATTCCTACGAGTGATCGACACTTCTTACAGGTGTCATCACCATTCAAATTCTCATTTTCCATTATCAAACCACCTCGAAGGGCACTGCAATTATCTACATCAACATATAGCTTCAGTTATTGTCTTACATATTTGAGTTACATGACATGAGCATGGGGCATGCCCGCCTCGTTTGTATACAAACTTTATTTTCATACGAAGAGAAAGTTTTGGTCCCACAGTTTCCCTTCTCCCTCTGACGGGTCGCTCTTGCATTTCTTCTCAGAACTCTTCCTTACAATGGTACTCTCAGTAGAAGAAACATTGATGTATTTCCTTTATATGTATGCTCCTAACCTCACACATCAGGGGGCATCTGTTATCACTGAAATTTCGTTCTCAAATGGTCACATGAATCCAGCATCTCCAAACACCTATTAGTTCAACTACAGCCTCAAAAATCATTTCCAAAGACACAAACTATACAACTGGTTATAAAATTAACATGTGCAGAAACACTACAAGAAGCGTGCGCATGTGCGCAAGCCAAAGAAGCCAAAAGAGTGCACATGTGCCTGATGTGCGACTGTGTACAATAAAATCTGCACACTCCTGTGAACAGTGCATTTATGGTTCTTGTCAACCCCTCACCCACTTCTGTTTCAGCTCCCAATTCGATTTGACCCTCAAATCCGAGCTGAATCTGCATGGGGGGCTGGTCAAGGACCCAAGGGTGCCCTAAAGGGCCCCATGTTCACACTAAAGACCGGTTGGATAATGCTTCAAATATTTGCTATAAAAAGAGGCCATGGGTGCACTATGAATTCAATAATCTCATTGTATTGTTATGTTGCCTCTATTCTCCTTCAAGAAACCTATTTTCTTCAAGGAGCATACTAGCAACATCTCATTAAGCTATTCACCTCACCTCTTAAGGGAATAAGCTTGGATTTCTTCACCATTTCCTTTTCTAGTTTTCCATTTGTAAGAAGATCTCTCACATAGGGGACTCAAGAGCCCTCCCTTGGAGGAAGAGGGGATCCATAAGTACCCCTTTCTCTTTTTTGTTTTCCTACTAATACAATTTATCCATTGGTGGCATGATTATTGGTCATATTGATTGATTTTTGGTTCAAGTTTCCTCATGCATTTTAGTTTCATTTCTTTAGTTATTTATTTAATTGTTTTTATCTTAGCTGTTTGTTTATTTCATGTGATTGAGTCATTTGATTCATACATTAACTTATATCCTATCTAGCAGACCCAATGGACTTGCAAGTGTCCCTCTTTTTCTCATTCAAGTGGAGAAAAGGACACAACAATAGTCAATTGTATTTTTTCCATGCTAGAGCTAATGTCTGAGGTAGGTTCAACATTCTAGACTATCTTAGGTTTAGCATTCATTCTAACTCTTGGGGCAAAGAAAGGCTCGAATCTAGATGATGATAGGTTGTCTTCAATCCTTGTAGCTACCTTCCGGGCTTCTTGGATTTTTTTAGAGGCTTTGTCTCTAAGGAGATATTCCAACTATCCTGTAGAGGATTTGGTATAAAGAAAGATAAGGAACCTATTAGAAGGATGATGGCTCACTGGGATCTTCTGTACCAAATTTTCAAATTTATCATGGAATTATCTAACGGTTTCATTCTCTTATTTTGTGAGGTTATTCAACCTTATCAATAGCATGTTGGGGTCTTCCTTGACACTCTATTGTTTGAGGAATATTTCCTCTAATCTATCCATGGTTTTAATACTAGCATCAGGGAGACCATTGTACCAATGTCTAGCGCCATCATGAAGGGTAACAGAGAACAATTGCATAGCTAGATCCTCAACATCATCACTAATTGGATGAAGTTGAAAGAAGGCCCAAAAATTACTCATATGATCCTTGGCACTGACTACATCATTACCGGTGAATTTAGGAAACCATTTATCATACTTAGGGGGCATTTGGCTAGGGTATCCTAGTATGCTTGTCATGTCTAATGGTTTGAAGAGCTTGGACGACCATTTCTTCTGGTTATTAGCTTGGTTTGGATTAACAGTCTGAGTTCTTGCACTAGACATCATGTTCAAAGAAATATTGCCTCTAAATAATGATTTTGCTATAGGAGAATTTCAAGGAGGTTTTCTTCTAAAGGACTTGGGAGGGTTGGTATACCTCCCTGAAGTTTGTGGAGTCGCCAGATAATTTTCTTGAATTTATCAAAGGGATGAGGGCATCACCCTCAGTGGATTCGTCAGGTAAGCTTTGTAAAGTAAATGCTTTTGAGGAAAGGCTTACCGAAAAGTGTCGTCTTTGAGGAGAATTGACTCATTGTTCCCCGACAACGGTGCCAAAATGTTATCATGCAATTTGTAATTTCCCCAAACCCAAAGGCATGTGAACAATAAATTGGCATAATAGGAGGTCATCCTATCACTATCACCTAAACAAGACACCTCTTTCTCTTTAGGAGAAGTACCCCAAGGGAGACGTCCATGGTGACCTGGTGGTTTGAGAAGGCTAAGGTAAGAGTATCAAGAAAGTCCCACCCCTCTCATAGGTCACTCAAGAAAGTCCCACCCCTCTCATAGGTTACTCTGATCAGAAAGTACCAAAGGTTTTAATAAGATGAAGCAAAGTATTTTTAAGTGTACCTGCCCAGAACAAGACAACAAGAAAAATACTATTTGCAAGTACCAATTGTTGTTAGTGCTTCATAAAACCATAGAGTTTGATTAAAAGCATAAGCTGATATAGAAGATGAAGCAATAGAAATATTTATAACAACAATGTATATATAGTAATAACTTCACAATTATGCCTCAATAAAGCTTCAATAATGACAAAAAATGATAACCTAAACTTGGAAAATTGTTAGTATTTGTCAGAAGCAATGAAGGAAATGTAAAATCATCTCTAAAACTTGCTTTTAAGATTCTTTTGCTACTATTTTAGATGGTTGTAGAAATATTTTGCAACATCAGCAAGATAGTTAGTAGGTTAGTTCAATCTAAGGTTAGAAATGGTTAGTAACGATCTTAAAATAGATGGTTTGAAGGTTGTATTAGTCAATCAATCACTTGTAAGGTATGAACTAGTGCCTTTAGGGTAAATGGAGTCACTATTGTAGTGACAATTATTTTAGGGAAACAAATGATAATGGGTGAGCTAAAGGAAGAGGGAGGATGGTTGAGGTGTTAGTAACCTAAGGCCTCAATCTTCCAAAACCCTAGAAGGAAAAGTTGCTAGGAAGTAGGTAGCCCTAGGCCCTAGAAAGTTTCCTTCTTCTTTAGGTCAAGCTTGAAATAAAAGTATGAAATCTTAATGAAGCAATAGTACTATAGTGCTACTAAGGTAGGGCTCCAGTATATCCTTCAAGGGAGGTGTCTTCTAGCAAATCAAGTAGGTGAGAAGTTTGTTAAGAAAAGGACAATAGCATGTGATTTTCTCCTAGGGTTTCACACTAGCAATTTCATAGTCTTATAAATGAAAAAGTAAATACACCATAACAATTCAAAATAAAGAAGGATTGCAGATTTCTACTTACTTCACCAAGAATAATCTAGTCACAAACCCTAGTGGAATAATTTCCACCATGAAAATGAAAAAATACACCAAGATAAGCTCCCTCCAAGAATTGCACACCACTTAGTTCAGCCAATAAGCCTTAAAAGAGGCCGAATTTCAGACCTCACACTTGTGTGAGTGAAAGATGATGAAAAATATAAGAGAATTTTCTCTTATTTATACAATACAAGTGACCTTTAATTAAATTTTAGGTCAAAAAAGGCCGACATGGCCAGTTTACATCGAAAATCAAGTTTTACATAAACTTGACAATGAAAACCCTAATTTTATCTTTTTATGGTGACGTGATGCCCCTCCTAGGGTGACTTTGGGGCCCCTCTTAGAATGCTATGTCTCCAAATTGAAACGTTGGGCCTCAAAACCCTTCAGAAACTGCCATATGTGTCAACCAATATGTCCTCATGCCTAAAACCCCAACTTGATGACATAAAGGCTCAAAATGATGACATCAGGGGCCTTCAAGGGCCAACGTCATGGAGGGAAGGCAAGACCCCCCTGGGTCCAAGACTGCTAAAGTGTCTCTGCTAGAACATCCTCCCTTTTCTCTGGTGCAAGCCTCCAGTATACCTTTGCCCCTAGTTGGGGTATCAACATCCATCTGGTGGGAATTTAGCCCTATGGAGGTCTGAGCTAATCATCTCCCCATATGTACATGTCCATAGGGCATGGTCCTGCAGTAAAGAAAAGGACGCCCTCCATGGGCTCATAAGTCACAGGGATCATAGAAATGTTAATCACATCTAATAATCAAGTTACCCAAACATGTGCATCAAACCCCCCTTTACCCAGAAAAATGCTCAAATATGTTATGCTATTTAACAAGATAGGTTTGGAGAGGGTCTCAAGATGTCCTATTGGGTGAATCCTCCTTAGGTGTGGGGTGTTTCCAGGTGAATACCAATCTAGGTCATGTAAATGCATGATATGGTGTAGGGGATGTTTGGGCAAGGGGTGCAGTGATGATGGGGAAATGTAGGTCTTACCTGTGGGTGCCTATGTAGAGGGTGAGCTGCACCTTGTCATGGATGCAATTGTTTCCTAGCCCATTCAATGCCTTTTTTCTCTTTTTCTTATTGTTTTTTCTTTCAAGAGAATAGATGGAGGACACTGCCATGGCATGGTGACCAGTGGTGACAATGTTACCCACAAGCATTTAACGGAGATGAGAAGGTTGTCTCGTGATGAGACCCCCTTTCTTTTGGCTATGCAACCAAAAGCCACTACCCTGGCATGGTGACTAGATGAATAGTAGTGTCATACCTCTACATGCACATGGACCTAATAGGTTGGCTCATGATGATACCCCCTATCCACCAACTAGGTCTTGAGTTATTTTATTTTATGGGTCCCCCTCTTTTTCTTGCTGAGAAGCCTTTTATTGCTTTCTAGGGGATCCTTGGGCGAAACATCTCAAGGTTTGATCTTGGATTTTAAATTTCGCCAGCTACTTTTACCCTTTGGGCCTTTAGCCCCTTCTTCCCACAAGGCAAGGTACAACCCTTACTATCTTGGAAAACCTAATGCCCAAACCAATGTAGGGGATATATGAGAGGGAAAATGATGAAAAGTGATATGTATGGAAGTAATTGATGATGACCTTTCATAGACCCACCTAGTGGAAACTCATCCCTAAGGGAACCAACTTACTAGGGCACTCTGTCACCCCCCCCCCAGGTATGGACAAGTTAAAAGGAATAATTTCCAAGAAAAAGTCATGAAACAAAAGAGAATTCAATGCACATATTTAAATGTTTTGAGAATCAGAGTGACACATACCATGATACCCAGAATTATTACCTCATGGAGCAAGACTTGCTGCTACTTCAGAACCAAGCCGATGGGATGGATGCTGCTACTTCAGAACCAAGCCGATGGGATGGATGCTGCTACTGTTGATAGATGAGAGGTGTTGAAAAAAAAGATGGGCCCTCCAGGGCTAAGCTCAAGTCAATATGGCTCTCGATACTCCATGTCTAGGACCTATGGGCCTTAAGACATGATCTCTTTAGTTATTCCTAGGATAGGAGATAACATGCATTCATTCGATCTTCAGTCAGTCACCATATGCCCGCTTATCGACCTCTTTTTAGTTAACCTCTTTGACTTGTTGGAGATTCCTTACCATGTTGAACTACCTCAACCTTCGAATTCAAATTTACCTGGTCAAATAAACTCTACCTTCGACTTGTTTTGAATCTACCTCGGCCCTCGATCTATTGTCAATCCACCTCAACTTGTTTTCTTCTCCCACTTGTTGTCTTCTTTGCTGAAGCGAGGAGATTCCTGAACTTTCATTCACAGACCTAGGGAAGAAATTCCCATTGCCTCTTTGCACCAAGAGAACTTCACAACACTCACAAACTTGGTCAATGAGTCTGTTATGTTTTCCAACGTGTCTATTTTCTCTAGTAGCACCTTGTTACTTTCCACCATATCTCTTACGAAATGGTATTGTACATCAATGTGCTTAGTCTTCAAATGATAAGCAGGGTTCTTTTCCAGAAACATTGCACTTTGATTGTCGCAACATACCTTCATAGCTCTCTGCTAAAACATGATTCCTAAACACAACCTTTAAAACCATACTTCTTATTTTCTTCCATGAGTGGCCGCCATGTATTCAAATTCTGTTGTTGACAAGGCTACGACTGCCTATCACTTGCTCATCCATCTTATTTCTCCACTGAACATGTTGAAGACATATCTGCTGGTCGACCTTTGTCTATCCAGATCTCCATCCCAGTCAATGTCGACAAATCCATGTACATTTAATTTACCATTATCACCTCTAGTTATTCCTTGGTAGCATATAAAATAGTCCTTCATGCCACACAAATACCTGAATACTCTCTTGACAATTGTCCGGTGCTCCTTTCCAGGTGCTGACATGTACCTGCTCAACACTCCCATTTCATGGGCAATGTCTGGTCGAGTGCAGACCATTGCATACATTAGACTACCAACAAAACTTTCATAGGGAACATGTGCCATGTCCTCTATTTCTTCCTGAGTCTTTGGACACTGTTCAACAGTTAGCCTTGCTCCCACAGGAATTGGTACCTTCACGGGTTTGCAATCTCACATGTTGAAACGTTTCAAAATTGTTTCAATATACTTCGTCTTATTCAAACAGATCTTTCTAGAGATTTGATCTCTTTTAATCTCCATTCCGAGAATGAAGTTAGTTGCACCGAGATCCTTCATGTTGAACTTGGAGAAAAATTGTTCCTTCACCTCCTTTATTGCTTCCATGTTGTTTCCAATCAACAACATGTCATCGACATACAAAGCCACACATATGAAACACCCATCTTTTTCCTTGGAATATATGCAGTGATCAACTTTACTTCTCACAAATCCCAAACTAAGCATGTATGTGTCGAACTTCTGGTACCACATCCCTTAATATTGATTTATACCATAAAGGGATCTTTTTAGTTTGCACACCAACTCTTTCTTGCCCTTTACTACAAATCCTTCATTTTGTTTCATGTAGATTTCTTCTTCCAGGTTCCCATGTAGGAACATTGTCTTCACATCCATCTGTTCTATTTCTAGATCGAATGTTGCAGCCAAAGACATTAGTACTCTAATGGAAGTTAATTTTGTAACAGGGAAAAAAAATCTCACCGAAGTTGACTCCCTCAACTTGGGAATAACCTTTCACTATCAGTGGATCTTTGAACTTCTCAACTTGACCTGTGACATTCATCTTCTTCTTAAATACCCATTTGCTACCAACGAGATTTCTTCCACTAGGTAACTTGACTAAATCCCATGTATCATTCTTGTGCAAGTATTCGATCTCTTTAACTATGGTGTATTTCCAGAGTTTACCCTCTACCGAGTCGACTTCCTCACTGGTCGACTCAGGCTCATCGTCGATGATAGTTAACACAAATGCCAAATGAAAGTCGGGAGGACTATACCTTTTGACTAGTTTTCTTACTCTTTTGACCTCCTTACCACCATAGTTTGTTGTTCCACCTCTTCCTCTAATTCAGTCGACTCATCTAAATCATCTTCTTCCTTCCTCACTTCAATCCGTACTGTCTCAGGATTATTCTCAGTTTGAACAATTTCCTCGGGCTCAGACTTACTTCCAACTTCTTTGAAGACCACATCTCGATTGTACATTGTTCTCCTTGATGCATGATCCCAAAGATTATATCCTTTCATTCCTTCATTATATCCAATGGAAATATATTTGACTTCCTTCTTGTCCAACTTACTCCTCTTTATATTGGAAACATGCACAAATGCATCACAACCAAACACTTTGAAATGTGTAACCAAAGGATTCTTGCCTGACCATACCTCATGTGGAGTTGTGTGGAATAGTACCAATGAAGGATACATATTCACCAGATATCTTACAGTGTCGACTACCTCCACCCATAATTCTTGTGCAAGCCCAACACCACTAAGAATGTTCCTTGCCTTATCCATCAATGTTCTATTCATTCTCTCGACAAATCCATTTTACTATGGAGTATATGGTGTGGTATTTTTGCATGCTATGCCACACTACTTGCAGAACTGATCAAATTATTTTCCAAAGAATTCACCACCATTGTCAGTTCTCAACACATTAATCTTATTATCTGTTTGGATTTCTACAAGAGATTTAAACTCTTTAAATTTCTCGAAAACCTCTTATTTATTCCTCAGGAAATATATCCATGTCTTCCTGGAAAAATCATCTATGAAGGATACATAATACAAAAGTCCACCAAGTGAAGGAACTGAAACCAGGCCAAACACATCAGTATGCACCAATTCTAGTTTTCCCTTGTCGCTCCAGATGGAAATCTCACCCAACTTTTTTTTCCATATATGCAATGTTCACAAGAGTCAACTTCTAAGCCACATTCAAGAAAACCTTCGACCATACCTTTGTTGTGCATGTCTCGAAGTCCTTTTTCTCCAATGTGTCCCATCTTCTCATGCCACAACATGGTCGGATCAATTTTATCATGTCTTGTCGAGTGGGTTTGTATCGAATCAGCCTGAGTTGGGTCGAGTTGATTCAAATTCGAGTCAGTTTCAGGAGAAACGATATTGTTTCATCCAGTTAAGTCGACATTCCCTAACAACTTGTATAGGTTTCCCATCCAAACTCCTTTCATTAATACCATCGCACCTCTGAACATCTTGCACAAATCCTTCTGAAACAGAGTGTGCAAGTCTCCAGCATAACTCATCTTACTGACAGATATCAGGTTTATTTCCAAACCCGAAATGTGTAGCACACCTGGAAGGGTTATTTTCCTCCCATCCTGCAGTATTAGTCAAACTCTTCCTCATACAAAATTTTTGGTTGTCGAGTCATCCCCCAAGAACACATCGCCTCCATCATATAGTTTATACTTGCAGAACTATTATGTATGTGGTTTCATATGATAGGATGCTCCTAAGTCGATCAACCAAACATATTGATCTGACTATGTACGGGTAGACGTAAGGTACACATCATCTCCCTTATTTGGGGTCATCTTTCTCTCAGTCGACCTCTTCTCGTCGGATATCGCACTGACTTCCATCGTGCTTGACTTACCGTCCTTTTTCTAATGCCCAATTTTACTGCATCTCCAACATCTTTTTGTCGAATGAACTGGGGATTTAGATCTACCCTTTGACTTATAATTTCTACCAGAGAATTTGCCTTTATCTCTTTCAACCGGTCAACCTCTCACCACTAAAGCATCTTTGGTCCATCCTTCCATGTTCTTTCTTCTCATTTCTTTTGAAAATAGAGAAACAACCACATCTTCTAGCTCTAGGGTGGTTATGTTACTCCCTATAGCCACAACTAATCTATCCCATGAGTCTAGAAAATAACATAATAGGATAATACACTTCTCCTCCTCAGTGATTTTAATATCCACTAACAATAACTGGATTAAAATGGTATTAAAAGCATTTAAATGCTTAGTCATTGAACTACCATCACTCATTCTCAGAAGATAAAATTTCTTTTTTAGAAACAACTTATTTACCATAGATTTTGATTGGTATAAGATTCCTAGGTTGTCCCATAGTTTCTTGGTTGAATCTTCACCTGAGACATTCAACAATATTGAATCTGCAATACAAAGACGAAAATCATACTTCTTGCTCTTATTTTGAGTTTCTCCCATTCTTCCATCGACATGCCTGTCAGTTGGGTACCTGGACAAACCGTTGTCCATCGTTCTCGATCTACAATAAGATCTTCCATTTTAAGCTTCCAAAGCTCAAAATTCTGTCCATTGAATTTTTCTATATCTATTCTTGAACTACTCGCCATTCTTTACCACAATCTTTAACACAATTTATGACTTTCAACTCTTACTGTACCTAGGGTTTAGCTCTCGGATTAAATATTGGCAAATCAAGATCTGATACACACGTCAAAGCATAACATAGTTCTGATACCACTTGTTAGGAAATGAGATACACTTCCACAATAAGCCTAGTAGAAGAGAAGAAGAATTTAGTCAAGAACGTAAATGACAAAGCAATCACACAGTACATAAATATTTTACCCTAGAAACCCAAACCGGGAAAGCCATCATTCATTGAACATTCTTCTCTCTTGTTGTCTTATTCAATCTGAATAAAAGGTTACATGTCTAAACTTGGTCCACGCCTAAGACACAACAACATCCTACCTTCTTTCCTGCGAATGAACAATCCTATAGATAATCTGGCTTACATCTACATGACCAACAACCTACATCTAAATATTTCTCTAAAGACTGGCTATCCTATGATTCATTGATTATCTTTTAGGACCTTACAACATGCCTCTTTATAGGATTTAAAACAAGAAAAACCCTAAATAATTTGCGCCCAAAAGTGGTTACAGATTCATGAATATCATTGGCTATAAATCCTGTGAATCTCGGTATTCTATTATAGTCAACTCCAAGTCATATTACTAGTTGACTACCAGTCGGCATTCATTTGGTATTTAGTCGGTCGTCATATGCTCGCCTGTCGACCTCTTGTTGGTTGACCTCTTCAACTTGCTGTCGATTCCTTTACCATGTTGAACCGCCTCAACCTTTGACTTTGACTTTACCTAGTCAACTAATGTAACATCCATGTTTCCCCTAGCTTGTAATTAATCATTAATTATAATTACCATGCTATGGCATGGGGAAAATGTAAATGTATTGTTATTTAGATTTCCAATCAATGACTGTAACCAATTGGTGGATGTTGTGTGTTCGTCATAAAGGATACTAATTCTCCAAAGTCTGAAGTTTATCTAGGTCATTTGTAGTAGAGGGACACGTCATCCTCAGATCAATGGTTATCCGGAAGCCTGGTTCTCCGATGAAATCAAAATACAATCACAAGAGCGTGAAAGTTTCGAAAAGCTCCAAAGGTCGGAGCAAATCCTGGCCATTGGCGTCAGGTGCACGTAACGAAATATCGAGTGTGGTTTGGAGTTCGACACTCCGGAAGATCTGATGAGTTTTGTGCTTTGGTTCGAGAGCTCCAGAAGGCTTGAAGGCTGGATTAGATCTCGACCACCCATTTTAGAATGCACGTGGACCATTGATTAGAGTTCTCGGCATGTTCAGAGTTCGGAACTCTGGAAGGAAGTGTGGTTCAAGGTGAGGAAACCTTTGAACGTCGAAGTTACAAAGTGGTGTGAACCATCAATTTGAGAATACATTGGGATCCCTCCTTTCCGTTGGATCCAAACTGTAGTCATCACTTCAATGAAGTCTTACTTTGGGAGGATGACGATGTCATGACATTAAACTCCCTAAATGTTAGAGTTGCAAATAAACACGAACCATAGAGATTGAGACCCTTCGAGATATCTCCTAATCGTCAGATATAAACCATGGTTAGCCTGACTTTGACAACTCTGGGAGAAAGGAGGAAGTCACACCACGAACTCCCCAAACGCTAAAGTTACGAAGTAACAGAGGCTGTTGAACCAGGGGTTATGTGGACATACCTTGAACTTAGAATAAAAGTGCTTGGAAGGCTATCATTCTAGGGTGATGTAGCACACTAACGTCACCCAGGGTGACATGGAGCCCCATTTAACGTGCCACATGTCACCTGTATTTGTACATTTCATAGACCTAATAGGCCCATTAACATGTGACACATGTCACCCACTGAAGGAGCCACGTGGAGAGATTCTGGATTCCTTTGGAACTTCGAGAGTTCAGAACTCTGGGAGACTTGGGATGTTAGAATATATGCTCCCAAAAGGGTTGAAGGCTAGAGCTACGTGGTAGCACCTCAGTAGTTCAGGATTTTTGGACTCTGGAGGATTTGCGCACAGAAAGGAAAAGGGTCATTCAACGCTGAAGTGTTGAACGCCAAACTCCCATACAGCTTATGTGTCAAATAAAGATCAAATATCGTTGTTGGATTGGACAGTGGATGGAATTCCAACATGTATGTAGGAGCTTGGGGATGGTACAAATGAGATGGATCCACATGGATGCCACGTGGCCCTCAACTAATAGCACTCAAAGAAATTTCAAAGGCCATAACTTGCAATCCAAAGCTCAGATTTGAGCCTGGTAGCAGTCGTTAGAACGCTACAGATGAGTAGAAGAGGATACAGACCTCGGGTAGAGGATTTGAGATGTTAAGGAAAGTAAAATTTAGATGCCAAATTTCTTAAAAAGGTACTTAAGGGGTTGGGTGTGTTACAAATTGGTATCATAGCATGGAAACAACACTTGGCCTCTTTGGGCTCATGCACGAGTCACATAAAAATATTATTAGAAAAATTTAAGGGAGAGGGTGTACTACCCTACCCTATATAGCATAGCATGATTCAGACATAGGCCTGGATGGGTTGGAGAACAATCAAAATACTAGTTTACCAAGGCTAACATGATCCTACTAAGAGTATCACTATCGTACGAAAATTATATCCATAAGTCCATTAAGGAGGATGATGTAGATTTAAAATTTAGTTGGGATTTTGCCCAACGAGATTGAATCATGTTATTTTGTAGCAGAGGAAGCCTATCATTTATTTTGGGAAATGATAGCCAATCCTACTAGAGTGGGATTATGTTGATGGGCACTAATAGCAAGACTTGGATGTGAATGGATTGAAAGGATCCATAGCAGTAATAATTACTACTTTAATGAAGGATTAAACCTTTCTTATGTGTATTATCCCTCACGATTAGAGGATTAATGGAAGTGGTAAGGTCAATTTAATTGACCTATAATGAATGAAAATTGTTGTTGGAATAACTCAGTAAGCTAGTAAAAAGGAACCCTATAGATTGAGAAGAACCTTCATGAAGGTAGAAGCGAAGTGACAAGAGCAAGTTCAAAAGATCATGGTTGTGTTAATGGAGTGTATATCCATATTAAATCAAGGGCATGTGATGCAAGAGCTTCTCTCCATCTAAGCACGTGCCAACAAATTAAAACGCATGGTACACATTCAAGGAAGGAGAGGCGTCACCCTCTCATTTTTTCCTTGAGAATCCATGGCATGATCCATGCATTAATTGAAGACAAGATGGAGGAGCCAGATCATGCTCTCACACAAGATGGAGATAATTTCTCCATTAATAGGCTGACGATGAAATGGATTTGCGTCTGATTTGGAGGAGAATTTCCATCATTGTAATTTGGACTTTTGATAAGCATTAGGTATGGTGATTTGAAGCCATTAGTTAGCTTGCGAGGGAAGCTCATTTGAGACCCTCTTGTATAAATATTTGTATTGTAATCCAAGTAGAAGGTTGGGTAGACACTGGGTAGACATTGGGTAGATAGGTTGGAGGTTGATGAGAGTCGAGACTCAGTTGTAGCTCAGACTCCACCATTGTAATTTGGCATTCCACCATTAATATAAAATGACAGTTTTTCCTGTTTTATATTTCTGTTCAATGAGTGTTGTGTTATGAATGTATTTTACATGCATTTGAGTTGTGGATGAATGTTAGAAATCGTCCGCAAGGATAGAGATACAGTTTTCTATCTGAGAGTGTGTTGAATTAAGTCTGGTTCTCTAGGCTAACTGAAAGGAGTTCGTGACAGAGAGAGGAAAATATGTAAGCCTGTTATAACCCTATAATTTATAGGATCAACTGGTGACTGAAAATTTTATCCTTTTATTGTTTTGATTGTCAAATGATTTTTTCATTCTGCAAATAATTTGAGAAAAAGAAAAGAAAAGAAAGAAAAAGAAAAAGAAAAAGAAAAGAAAGAAAAATAATAAAAGAGGGCATAAAAGAAATTGGATAGAGCCCCATGCCATAACAGTGACTTGGTTCATACAGTTTAAACATGGCCAAGTCCTTTTAAATTGATGTTGAAAGGAATAGTGAATAAGCTTGGCTAAACTGTTTAATCATAGCTGATGTTCAAATGAGACTTTTTGTGCAAAGTTTGACTAGGGACATTAAGAAATGGTACAAAGGATTACGTGTTGCTTCAATGGTCGACCTTACGACGTTTCAAAGAAGTTTTCTAGATATATGGGAGGTAAAGAAAAACCCTCTTCAGATCTTGTCAGAATATGAAAACATCAGAAGGAATCAAGGAGAGATAGTATAAGGCTACTGCAACTGCTTCAACAATCTGTACAATGTGATTCCAACCGATATTAAACCCCCACAAGGTTTGGCATTGATAAAATTCCCTGGCAGTTTTGACACTGATATGTCATATCAATTAAGGGAAAGAAACTCCACCACCCTGGAGGACATGTAGAAAAGTGTGATAAGTGTAGAGGCCAACCTGCTGGCTAAAAGGGCATGGCAGAGGATGGAGAGGAGAGCCACGATTAAAGAGGAACCTTCCACATCTTCTTCTGATGCCAAACTGGATTCCTTAGCTAGAATAATGGAAAGGATGATGGAAAGACTTACTATAGCTGAAAGAAATCCTCCTAGAGAAAACCAACCTGCTCCACAAATTCAGAATCCTAACTTCAAAAGAAATCCACCTCAAATCAGGCAGAGAGATACTAGGGATCAAAGAGAATAGAGGGGTCATGATCAATAGATCAGACCACCCCTACAAGAAAATTATGACAATGAAGGTGAGGAGGTAATTGAAGAATTAGAGGACACACACATAAACCTCATGGGCATTCATGATAACGAAGCCATTTTCCTTACTCAGGAAGAGCAAGAACTTTTCCTTATTTCTCAAATAAAGGTGAGTGAGGAATCCAAAGAGACCAAACAACAAGCATTTGAAAATGCCATTATGGAGGTACACAAGCAGCACAATCTTTGAAGTAAAAAGATAAATGAAAATTCCCCAAAAAAGGTAACCGAAACGAAGAAAACAGTCGAAAACAAGAAAGCTCATGAGCCTTCTACCAAGAAGATCCTCAAGAAAGGCAATGCTAAAACTCTAGCAAAAAGAAACCCTACCATTCTACAAAGATCAATGTTGACTGAGGTTTCATCAACCAATCGACCAAGTACTTTTGCTCAGAAAACTATGGTGGACAAATTAGAATTACTGAGCCAAAGCAGAGCACCTACTCCTTTCAGCCTTGAAGGGGAATTAGCTAAAGTAAAAATTCCCATTCCCCTTTCCGAGTTGATGAGTAAGAACGCTTACCAATCGCAGGTGATCAAAGCGTTGAGTATTGCACCTAATATAGGCACAAAGGCCTTAACCGTTGGATCGGCGAATCATTCGGACACGGTAAATCTTACCGATGATCAACCTGAACTTCTATTTGGCCCTGAAGTTGATGGTCAGACTGACACTGGTGTTGTTTCTCCCTTTTACATCAACCTCAATATACACGACCTGATTCTGCACAACGCTATGTTAGATTCGGGTGCTTCCCATAACCTGATGCCTAAAGAAGTGATGGAAAAACTGAGACTCGAGGTCACCATACCTTACAAGGATTTACACTCTTTTGACTCCAGCAAAGTTAGATGTATCGGGTTGATCAAGGACTTATGTATCACCCTAGTTCAGATTCCAGCAAAAATCATGGTTATGGATGTTGTGGTCGCGGACATTTCCCCGAAATATGGTATTTTTTTGTCTAGGTATTGGGGGGCCAAGTTGAAAGGCATTTTGCAGTTGGATATGTCATATGCCACCATCCCAGTATTCGGACAATAGAGAAGACTGTACAGAGAGACACTGATGAAATATATGGTCAGCAGCCAAGAAAATCCCCATAAATATCCTCTGTACTCTTCTCACCCTGATCTAGATTCCTTCATCCTGAATAACGACAGTGATATGGGAGAACAAATCGCTCAGCTAGAAGAAGATACATTTGACCCGAACGAAGGCCAAGAAATCACTGAGGAAAAAGGGAAGAATTACCAGTAGATTTCTGGAGCATGGACTTCGACGGAGCCATAAGCAAAGAAGGAGCTGGAGCAGGAGTTTGGTTGCACAATCACAAATCTAGGTATTCGGAAAACCATTCTTACAAACTGAATTTTCAATGCACTAACAACATAGCCAAGTACAAAGCCCCGATGCTCGGCCTAAAACTACTAAAGAATGTTGGTGCCAAACAAATCATGGTAAGAGGTGATTCTGAATTAATTATCAAACAAATTAAAGGTGAGTTTGCATCAAAACATCCCAGGCTTAGAGCTTATAGAAACGTTGTTTTGGATGCCCTTCAATGTTTCACCAAAGTTGATTTGCAAGTGATGCCCGGGGGACAGAACATTTTAGCAGATGGGTTAGCTACATCAACAACTACATGCAAGATACCTTTTCATTCCACTCGCCCATACACGGTGGAGGTGAAGTGTGGACCGACCATCTCGGACAACATCAGATACTGGCAGGTATTTGGGAACGATGATCAAATTGAAGATTTTCTACAATGCAAAAATGATTTCGCGTGTACAAACATAGACTTAGAAAACGACGATGAAAATGTAAATAAATCTATTTTTGGAAATAATAGTGTAAATAAAATAGATCCAGAATGTTTTTCATTTAAAGAGTAATGTTTTACCTAGGGGTTTAGTTCTGTTAGAATACTTATTTGATTTTAATGATGTAGCTAGAAAACCTAAAATTGAAGCCAGTGGGAAAGAGGTTGAAGACTGTAACATAGGGACAGAAGAGAAACCCAGGATAGTAAAACTTTCCAAATCCTTACCTCCTGAACAGAAACTCAAATACATTGAACATTTCAAGGAATATGTAGACATTTTTGCTTGGGGATATGAAGACTTAAAATATTATGACACAAGCATCATTCAACATAGGATCCTGATAAAAGAATATCAAAAACCTTTTAGACAAAAACTTAGGAAAATCAACCCCAAGTTACTTCCCCTGATAGAAAAAGAAATCAAAAAGATGTATGATGCCAAAATCATAGTTCCTTTACGATTGTCAATGGGTTTCAAATCTGGTCCCGACCCGAAAGAAAACTAGGGAAATTAGGCTTTGCATTGATTTCTGAAACCTAAAAAAGGTTTCCCTAAAGGACAACTACCCACTACCAAAAATGGACCATATATTACAAAAGGTAGTTGGATCCAGCCGAATCTCCTTACTAGATGGTTTCTCAAGCTATAACTAGGTTCTCGTTCACCCAGATGATCAAGAGAAAATAGCCTTCACAACACCTTGGGGTACCTTCATGTATGTGAAAATGCCTTTCGGGTTTATGAACGTTGGGGCCACTTTCCAAAGAGCGATGGACATCGCTTTTGTGGAAGAACTTGGCAAATTTATTGTCATTTATCTAGACGACGTAATTGTTTATTCCCAATCCGATGACGAGCACTTGCAACATCTCAGACGAGTGTTTGAGAAATGCAGGAAATTTGGGATTTCTCTGAATCCTAAGAAAAGCCTTTTTGAATTAGAGAAAGGTAAATTGTTGAGGCACATAATCTCTAAGGACGGAATTAAGATAGATCTCATCAGAATAGAAGCCATTCAGAAACTGGAACACCCAAGGAATATCAAAGAGTTACAATCCTTCATTGAAAAAATAAATTTTCTGAGAAGATTCATACCTAACCTGGCTGAGCTTCTCAGGAACATCACCAACATGTTAAAAAAGGAAACAAAAATAAAGTGGGACATTGAATCCAAGCAGTCTTTTGAACAAGTTAAACATGCACTCACACAAGCTCCAGTGTTGATTAGTCCTGACTTCACCAAGGATTTTTACCTTTTCTCTTTCTCTTCTGAACATACCATTGCAGCAATATTACTACAAAAAAATAGCGAAGGGTATGAACAACCCATAGCCTTTTTCAGTAAATCTTTGAGAGATGCTTCTTTGAATTATAAAATAATGGAGAAACAAGCTTTTTCCCTGGTAAAATCCATAAGGGATTTTAGGGTATATATTCTCCATTCCCACACCATCGCATACATTCTGAATGCAGTAGTGAAGGATATTTTAACTTGGGACAATCCAGATGGCAGAAGAGGAAAATGGATTGCTATCATTCTGGAGTATGACATAGAGATTAATCCCACTAAACTGATTAAAGGTCAAGGTCTATCAAAGTTAATGGCAGAATCCAATTTCCATGCTCTTGATATTAATTTCTTAGATGCAGTAGATGAACAGGGAGAGAAGGAAACTCCAAGCGTGAAAGAGGTATTTCTAAACTCTCCATGGTACGCAGACCTGGTATTTGTTTTTCATAACTTACAAGCTCCCCCTGGTCTGACCAAAACTAAAGCTAGGTTTTTGAATTTGAAAGCACTAAAATTTTGCATTCTAGAAGTTAATCTGTATTGGGAAGATCCTGGAGGTATTTTGTTGAATTGTCTGTTAAAGGATGAAGTTGACAAAGTTTTGTAGGATTTTCATGCAGGAGACTGTGGTGGTCACCTGAGCTAGAAGACCACAGCTAATAAAATTCTCAGAGCCGGGTTCTATTGGCCTACACTATTTGTTGATGTGCATCAGAAGGTGACTTCATGTCATAAACGTCAAGTGTTTGAGGGAAAAAAGAAGCTCCTCCCTTTACCCCTGAAACCAATCTCTGTTGAAGCTCCTTTCCAACAATGGGGATTGACTTTATTGGAGAAATACATCCTCCCTCTTCGGGCCAACACAGGTGGATTCTAACTGCTAAGGACTATTTCACAAAATGGATCGAAGTTGTACCAAGCAGACAAGCTACTGATTCTGTCATTATTAAATTTTTAGAAAATAATATCTTGTCTCGTTTTGGGTGTCCAAGGAAAATTGTAACTAACAGTGTAGCTGCTTTCCGATCCAAGAAGCTCATAATTTTTTGCAACGAGCACCATATCGGTTTGGGACATTCCACAACTTATTACCCTCAGAGAAATGGGCTGGCGGAGTCATCCAATAAAACCCTAGTGAACATTATTAAGAAGATGTTGCAAGAAAACAAAAAGTCATGGCATAACAAGCTGGTTTTCACACTGTGGGATGACAGACTGACCACCAAGAGGTCAATTGGTATGTCTCCATATCAATTGGTCTATGGCACTGAAGTAGTTTTTCCTATCTCTTTAGGGATTCCTGTCATGAAATTGCTGCAAGAGATGCAAGTTGAGCCGAACGACTCCCAAAGAAGGATAAACCAGATGATCCACTTGCAGCATTCTAGAGAAGAAGTATACAACAAAACTTAGGTTTTCCAGGAGAGCATAAAAAAGATCTTTGATAAAAGAACTAAAGAGGATGCCTTTGAGCTAGGTGACCTGGTTCTGAGATGGGATGCCCAAAATGAAGATAAGGGGAAGCATGGAAAATTCAACAATTTATGGAAGGGACCTTACATAATTCACGCATTCAGAGGAAATAATGCTTTCCTGCTCAACAAAAACGATGGGACCAATCTGCCAGGAGGACCTGTGAATGGAAAAATGATGAAGCACTATTCACCTCCTCAGTAGGGACCTTTCAGTCACACCTTTCCATTGTACAAATCATTTTATTTTACTTACAAGTTTTTGAGTGAATAACCTTGATCAGATGGTTGAAGACTGTAGAGAAGGCCCTAATCCACTGAACATTGTCATCAAATTTTCAAAAATAAAACAAATCAAACAACAAAAGCAATTGTGGAGAAAGTTTTTCAAAACATCAAAAAACATGATTCTTGGCACTTCACAAGGAGACTACAATCCTCAAGTGGAACCGTTGTTATAACCCTATAATTTATAGGATCAACTGGTGAATGAAAATTTTATCCTTTTATTGTTTTGATTGTCAAATGATTTTTTCATTCTGCAAATAATTTGAGAAAAAGAAAAGAAAAGAAATAAAAAGAAAAGAAAGAAAAAGAAAAAGAAAAGAAAGAAAAAGAATAAAAGAGGGCATAAAAGAAATTGGATAGAGCCCCATGCAATAACAGTGACATGGTTCATACAGTTTAGACATGGCCAAGTCCTTTTAAATTGATGTTGATAGGAATAGTGAATAAGCTTGGCTAAAATGTTTAATCTTAGCCAAGCAAATTAAGTTAGCTAGTGAAACAATTGGACCAAACTGTCTAAACTTGGTCAAATAACCCCAAGATAGAGTAATTTCTTAGTCCAACAGTTTAATCTGGGCTAAATGTCATAGGTAATTAGGTTAGATCATAGGGTAGTTTGCTTTATCTCAATAAAATATGCATGATGATCAATGTTGAACCCTATCTTTGATGTTTGAAAGTTGAATGTCTAACCCCATGGTGATAAAAACAGGGAAAGCTTGGACAAACCCACTTAAAACGCTTATCCTAAGTTTTCAAAGAAAAAATGAGTTTGCGCTCACAGATTAAAGACAATGCACAGATGAACGGCCAAGGTGCTAGCGCTCAGATCTACAGTTGATAAGCTTTTTCGGACCCCTCGATCATTCTACCTTTAACGGTAGGGGGGGTCTGGAATCATGTATAATGAAGGCATGCATCTGAATGGTTGAGGCGTCGACGCTTAGATCCATGGTTGAGATTGAATTCTGGACCTGCCCCCCCTCAACCGTTCTTCTTTTAATGAAGGGGGGGGGGGGTCCGGAATGTTGCTTAAACATTGTGCTCAGATCTACGATCCAGTGGCAGGTGCACCGATGGATAGCTGATGGCATTTTTCAGACCCCCTAGTCGGTCTACTTTTAACAATGGCGGTGGGGGGTTCATAATGGATTGATTTCTCTGGCGGGCCCCCTTCTCTACGTGGCAGAGATCCATTGGTCCAGACTCCCACCACGTACCGCTTATCACTTTCTGACATATCCCCCGTCACCTCATGACATCATTTTCCACTTGTTCCCTAAGGGTCACATCTCATAACTCTGTCAGTCCACTCCCCCCTGTTCACACGTTACAAGTCCCTTCATCATCATAAATTCCCAATCAACACCCTCCACATCACTCGGTTATATTCTTCATTCATTGTTACCTTCCATCTCACACTCCAAAAGACCCATTGGTAATTTATTATTGGCTAACTTATCTGTTAGCTTGTTGATCTGTCCCCTGCGCCCAACGAGTATCCGTTTACTCACAACCACTCTTTCCGTTCATTTATCCCATTGATTACTTTGTCCTCACATTAGAGAAATTATCCCTGTCTTACCTCCATTCCATTCAACCGTCCAAAACCACAGTCATCCCCACTAACATTTTGTTTGACTTGCAGGTATTTTCACAGTGATGGCGCCAAAATCAAAGAGAGCAGAAGCTAAGGAAAATCCTTTCCTCCCACCTCCTATTGACCTCGACATGATCCATTTGGATGACAAAGGTCATTTAATCACAGACACCAGGTGCGAATTTGTTTTCATGGATTTGCAGTCATGGCTAAAGGATGTTTTCTTAGATCAGAGCGACGAAATTGGGCTCTAGGAGTCCAACCTTCCTCTGTATATTTTCCCCCAGGTCCACCATTTCCCTAAGTTCACCCTAAAATGTCAGGCTCATTACATCCCCAACCAAAGAGCCATACTATCTTCATCAGGAGAAACTCTTTTCTTCATCACACCTGAGGCCATTGATCAGATGATGCAAATACCCAGAAATGAATTCGCCTCCCCTTTCAATCTCGAAATCATCACGGATCTTTACCAGAAACTATCATTCCCTCAGAGAGCCCAGATTTTCGAGCTTTTCCTCCCTCAGGCTGCTCAGCTCCCCAGAACAAATCCCTCGTACCCTTACTCACTGTTCTCAGTAAAGGGAAACCAAATCATTTCGTCACTCTATGCTCTGCTGGGTTATTTTTCTGACCAATGGGTGGCTGAACTCATATTGGGTTTTATGTCCATCTTCTCCACAAAAGAAAGACCCACCACGTAGTTCAACTACACCACTTTCCTGGCAAACAATATTCATGAAAAGTTTTCAAATTTCACCAAAGAGGGCATGTTCTGGTATTCCTCAATACTTTCCTACATGTTCACTTTCTTTCGGGTGGACAGATTCTCCTTTTCAATGCAGAATATGGACAAGGATGGGAGGCCATAGGCTGTAACAGCTTGGACTTCGCTACTCAGACAAAATTCTACAAAATTTAGCTTCAAATAGTTTATCGAGTAGTTCTACCATCTAGTGGTGAGCATGCTCAGTGGAAGACCTGGACCGAGAATAAATAAGGAGATTTAGAGGATTTTACACCTCTCAGACCTTGCAAAAACTGGAGACTGGTATCTTTACCAAAACCACACCGAGATCAAGGTATATGGATGCGAGTTGGCACCATATAAATTTCCCAAGTATTTACCCATGAGGATATTTTCCCTGGAATACATAAGGAAAATGATTAACTCAGATGACATACATTTGTTTCTCTAAAAAAGAAACAGCAACTTAGAATTAAAGGGCAAATAGGGTCTTTCATCTGCAATAGCCGAGGCATCGGGGAGGAAGCGGACAGACTGTTGAAATAAATGAAGGTTTTTTTTAGTTTCATATGGCACTATGATCCGTGCAGGATAATTTCTGAGATGAGGATTAAAAAAAAAAATGTCTCATATGTTCATACACCCAAACCTAAGATAGAGAAGTTTGTGAATCAAACAGAATGGGAGACGAACACTCTATTCGAGATAGAATAGGATGACCCCTTGGTCATCATCTCATAGACTATTACACCATAGGTTCCCAAGGATAAAATACCCAAGAAGGATACTTCACCTTTCATCACTAAAGTCTCAGCTGAAGATTTCCAATTATACACCAACAGGCCAAAAACCAGCCTTACACCTGACACGGCTGGTGAAAATGAAATCCATTCCACTGCAACAATGAAAGATTATCGGTCACTTCTGAGCACAAGCAACAAGACCAAAAATACTCCACCATTCGACCAGTCGAGTAAAGTAGGACCAAAGTTGAGTATTTTTTAGAAGTATGACCTGATCAAAAAGAAAAATCAGATGCTGACCAACAGTACATATGCTCAATTTTGGAAATAGACATCAACAGCAAAACAAAAACTATTGTCCTCATTCAATATAGAGAAGGGTAGAATGCACATAGTGTTTCTTCAAGCATAGGTTCCAGACTCGAAAGCAATCACTGATTACAAAAGGGCAACATTCAAGTTTCATACTAGGGATGTGCATCATGTTGATCAAATGGATCTGCACAGGAAAACTAGGGAAATGATTTTCTTCATGTTGGCAAATGCTTCTACTACGGCCACTAAATTGCAGGTATCTCTAAGCAATGTCTAGATGTAGCTGAAATTAGAAAATATATCATCCTTTGCAAAGGATAACAGAATTAAGACGTTGGAAGAATTGGTCCTCAAGATCGGGTATGACCTCTCAAATGTGAAAGCAGTTGAGGAGATGCTTAAAAAGAAAAATGTTGATATAGCATCTCTGAGGAAAAAGTTGAAAATGCCACCAACGGAAGATGCACAGGAAAAGGAGATAGCTGAGACAGAAGGGGAAAAGGATGAGATGCTCAGGTTGATTATGGAGCAGAATGCACAGTTGAAAGAGATGGAAGCAGAACTGGAAAGGTTATTGAAAGAGAAGGAACAATCAAATCCTATAGAATTCATTCCATTGAGCACAGTTCCACTTACAAGATTAATCACAACATCCACAGTAGGAATCCCCTCAGCATAAACTCCTTCAGCAACTCCACTGATAGCTCTGGAGAAGACAGTAAAACTAGAAAAATCCATGGAAGAGATGAATTTGCAAGAGACGGAGACTAGAAAACTTAAAAAGGAGATTGAGAACCTTCAGGAACTCAAGTATTCTTACCAAACAAGATAATCCAAGGAGAAACAAACATCAGACAAGATCAAATAGGAATTGCAACAGCTTCAAAAGAAAACAGTGGTAGGAAAAACACTTGTTGAGGTAAAGGAAAATGTCTGGATGGATATCACCAAATACATAAATGCGATATGGCCTATGGTTCAAATCATGTTCGAGCAGAACGAGCTGGTGCAAAGAAGAAATCAAGTGGTTGAGAAGATAAGGGGAGAATTGGGAGAGATGCCCATAGAAGCCATTGAGATCATTAAATTCCTGAACTAAAAAACCAGAGAAGAGTTAGAGGATTTGAAAATTGAAGACAGGATAGAAACCATCCTTGAGGTCAAGAGGGTCCTGACTAAAAGAGGATTGATTCTACAACTGGAGGAAAAAGTCCAGGCTATGGACATAAGAGTGCAAAGATTTTTCAAAAAAATTGAAGCTCTACAGAAGAAAGGCCTCCTTGGCTTAAGGGTCATAAATGACAAGTTAATGACAATTTCTGATTATAAAAAGAAACTAGCCACCTTGGCTAAAGATAGTTTGAAATTCTCAGGAATACAGGGCAGTATCATAGCCAAGGCGTTCTTAGAAGCTTTCCAGTCAGACATCAGCATACAACATGATATCCAGTACATTTTCATCATCAAGCCAACTTTTTCCAAGTATACAGAGATGAATGAAGTATACCGAAGATTGTTCAAAGTCAGCATCCCAGTAACCTTTGATGGGAAGAGTTATGCAATCTGATCGAGGTGTCCAAGCCCAGTCAGCTATCTAATCAGATGAGGTCGTGCAGAGGACTCGCCAACGGTTTACCCCAAAATCAATATGAATATTTCAACATATCATCAAACAGTTCCTGAATTTTTATATCTTGTTGAGTTAGTTAGCTAAATTTAGATTTCCACGTCCTGATATTTAATGACAGGATCGTATGTAATTTTTTATTATAAATAATTCAAACTTTGAAGTACCGAGGGTTGATCTTTATGCCATGTAAGCTAGAAAGACTGTAATTTTTATCAAGAGATCTTCTAGTAATACAAAGGGATGTTTCACAGGATTCTCGTGTGTTATTCATTGGTGATGTTTTATTTTCTATGTTAAATGTTTTTCTCCCTCAGTTGTCATATTTTTTTCTAATCTAATCTTTTAAAGTAACGCATGTTGCAGGATTTATCTTTGTATACCCAGTTTCCATCTTTGAAATATCTTAATGTTTATCTTTATGATATTACAGTGAAGAAATTCTTAAATGCTTCTTTACTTTAATTGATATTCTCATCTTTTCTGCTATTCATCACTTTATTGCTAAAGAATCCAATTAATGCATTTTCTTGCCCTGTGAAAAGAATCTTTTAATTTATGTTTAGAACTCTATCTTTTAATACAGACTCCATATCCCAATGGAGGCATAAAACCCTTTTTCATCCAACTTAACAAAAACAAAACAAACCATCCAATCTTATTTTGTTTAACTAGCCTAATATCTCAAAATCAAAACATAGCTAAATCATACAGAGAGATCCCTCTCTGAAACTGGTAGGGTTAGATTCCAGTTTTGAAGTGGTTGGATAAATTTACCTCTTGTAAATTTCTTCTACTCTGACAACCTATGGGAATTTATAGAGCATTAACAAATCCAATGCAAGGAGTGTGTGTATGAATTCAGCGGAGTCAGAAGAGAAGCTTCCAAGAGGGCACACCTGATTTATTCACTGAATCAAGGAGAAATTTCAAGGCGGTTAAGTCCCTTGAAAATAAAGACTGTGTGGGGAGTAGCGCAGTCCAGAGTTACTGAACACCCTAAAACGCTCTGCCAGGATGGCATCGAGCTTGTGTGAGCATACCCAATAACTACATGGCTGAAGGTGTAGAGGAGTCCTAGAATTGCTGAACATTCTAGTAAAGGAAAGTTTTGCAAGAAGTGCATCGACAAAGGAAAGGAGATGCCTTAAAACTTTCCATAAGGCTGAGGGAGAAGCCATTGAAGAACTGATCCAGGCACAAGGAGTGCACCTAAGGTATTGGGAATTCGCTTGATAAGCTCATAAGGAAGGGTGAGAAGTTGCCAGGAGGGCACGAGAAGTGTTTATATTATGGTAGTTGCGGGAGGTATTTACCTCCACATGTAAACCTGGCGATAATAGAATATTCTGGGAAGCAAGAAGAAACCTTAATTGATTGGTTAATAACCCTAGAAGACAAGTTGGATCAAGGGAATGAATTGTATTAGGTTATTATCCTCCAAGAGAAGAAGTCGGCTAAAGGAAATAATATATACTAAAGAATTAGTACCCAGAATGAGAAGTCAGTCGTGGCAGTTTGCCATATTTAGTATAAATATAGGAGGCCAATCTTCATTCTAGCAGGCATTCTCAGAACTACAGAAGCATCACTTGTGCACACTGCAGTTGGCCAATTTGTTTGCAAGTTTGGAGGAGAGTTGTCGTTGTAGCTGTTGCAGCTAGCAGATTTCGGTTTTGGCTTGGACTATCTCTTGGTTATGGTTTGGACTCTTTGATCAGCTCTTGCTTGGTGCGTTATCCTTGGAGAAAGGGGTTCCACCCTTTGTTTGGCTATCTAGCCTAGGGTTTGCTTTCGGAATGGTTCTTTGTCAAAGTTAAGGTGCTCGGAGGGTAGCTTCGGCCTATGGTTGGGTGACAATAGTGATATTGTCTATGGTAAAACGATCACATTCTAACAGGTTATGGGCCCACACCTCCTTCATTCAGTCTAACCACTGGAAGGGAGCATATCCATAAGGATATTAAGTTCGTTGAAGAACTTCCGCTAGGGTTTCTAGCAGGAGTAGTCACCAAAGCACTACCACTAGGGTTACTAGCAGGTGCAGTTGGAGAAACCCTAATCCTCTTGAGGCACCTTAAGTCAATGGATTGACCTAATTTCTGGATATACTAGTGTGTCTCATCCTAGCTCATCTCCTAGTACTCTCAGCAAGATAAGACGTCAAGTTTGAGTTTTTGGTCAAATCTAAGGTTGACCAAGTCAAAGTAATCATGACTTACTCTATGAAGTCATAAAACAAGTTATATGGGGCTTATAACTTCAGAGCATGGAATACAAGGGTTGACCTCATCCTTGCCAAGAATGAAGTGTTGGATATCATGAAAGGAAAGATCGTTGAACCAGAGTTTGAAGAAGGAAAAGAGAAGGAACCACAAAACGTTGCAGTCATGAATAATTTCAAAGATAATGACATCAATGCCATGAGTATCGGAGTGGATGATATAAAATACCACTTGATACCCTACATATCCCATCTTTATTCATCTAAGAAGATGTACGATTCCCTAACAAATCTCTTCTCAATCAGAAACATTGGACAAGTAATGAGTCTGAAGAATGAGCTCCATGAAATGAAGATGAATGATGATGACAACATAACATCATACTTTGTGAGGATATCTCAGTTAAGATATCAACTACAAGCTATTGAAGAAATCATCTTAGAGAAGGAACTGGTAAATATAGTACTCAATGGTCTTCCCAAGACATGGGATGCATTTTCCACAAGCATGAACACAAGGAAGGAGTATCCTACATTTGAAGAAATTTGGACTTGTTGTGCGCAAGAAGAATCAAGGATCACTGCAAAAGAGAAACCCCAAAATAAATATGTTGATCAAGCCTTCACAGCAAGATTCAAAACTTTCAGAAATAAAAGGAAGTTTGGCTCAAGGAAGAAGCCAAATCAAAAGAAAGATATGTCAGAAATACAATGTTTCAATTGTCGAAAGTATGATCACTACAAGAATCATTGTCCCGAGCTAAAGAAAAGGAAGGAGACACATGAAGCATCAGTTTTTGAAGAAAATGAACCTACAAAGAAGACTAAACAGGATGAAACAAACTTCTTCTTTTAAGACAAGGTAACAATACTCCTCATAGTTCTTGTATATACCATGTTTTCTATACCTATCTTGCATACTTGTTTCTTAGAAGATAATATGTTCAAGGAAAAACTATACCTATGGAAGAACAACAAGATAAGGATTGCTATTACAATGACTACAAGTCAGGAAATACACATGAAAGGATGAATTACATCAACAAACCCTGGTAAAAATTCATGTGGACGATATTTCATAAGTAACAACTGCAAGATGAGCCAAAATCAAGAATCAATCTTGAAGAGACCTAGAAGGAGTAAAAATAGAAAGAAGTCAACAATCAAGAAAAGGACTTATGACACTTTGCAGAAGGCAATAAGGATGCAAATGGAAGCATGGGCTCTCTTAGCTAGAGGGAGCCAATTACAAAATTCCAAAAGATGAGCATGCACTCATGCATGAAGCAAGGATTAGGAGGGAGCTAATCCTAAATCCTATGATCCATTTAATATGATGAAGTAGCAGCCATGAAAATCAGTACGTGTTTAGTTTGACTTTAGAAGAAGCCTTAAAGTATCCATGGTTGTCCATCCACATCCATGATCCTATGATGAAAGGAAGAAGGCAGAATCTTCAGGGCATGGAATCTATAAGAAGCTTCATGGACCCAGGAGCTAAAGAGAAACATTAGGAAGAACATGAAGATTCCAAGAAAGAAAGAAAAGACAGAACAACCAGTGAGTGTATCAAGAATCACAAGACTACCAGCCTGATATGAACTCACTAAAAGCAATCAAGCAGAGGAAATGAAAGTTGTGATGAATAACAATGTATGGAAGACTTATGAATGAAATCACTGCGAGATCCAGAAC
The DNA here is from genome assembly GCA_000966675.3 of Picea glauca. Taxonomy (NCBI): domain Eukaryota; kingdom Viridiplantae; phylum Streptophyta; class Pinopsida; order Pinales; family Pinaceae; genus Picea; species Picea glauca. The sequence continues at coordinate 43,227 of JZKD02S1083891.1, read as the reverse complement.
TAGAGGTTCTCCCAGATGGAGGGAGAAGACTATGATAATTGTTTGTTCCAGTAAACCAAACATACCTCTACATGAGCCAGTGTATCGTCTGCAATATCCATGGGTTGGAATTTACATGTAGATCAATCTCAACACTTTGAGGTATACCAGAAAGAGACCCGTGTATGTAGATGGAAGAAGATATTGTATGGATTCAAACAAATTGGTGCAAAGCCTTCAATTCACAACCGAAGCATGGTGAAGAACTTTATATAACAGATATATTGTATCAGAATGGTTACTCAGAGGCTCAGGATGATGGATTGCTAATCCATGACAAAACTCTCATGATCGAAGAATAACTACCACTTGGATATGTTCCAGTTTGACCCTTGCCATGATGTTATGAGCTAGCAAGAAACAAAAGATGAATCCAATAATGATATACTATATTGATCAGAGCTATATGAAACCTTCATAGAAAGACAGTGTTCCAGAAAAACTGAAGTACATTTGAGATCAAGCATTACATTTTCCACGATGAAGTCTTGAAAAGAGAAAGTGGTTCTCCAATATATATCTCCACAGATGAGAAGATACACAGACATTTGGTAAATCTATTGTCCAAGATGAAAGAGTTTGCCTACTCAAGATGGAGCTCGTGAAGACGACTTCCTTATTGAAAAAGGAAGAGATGAATTCCAGGTTGGGAGGGAGCACTGATGTGTTAGACTTATGGACAGTCATTTTTTCAATTTGAAAAATGGTCCAGGATGAGTAGTTCCTTTCCAGTTTGGAAATTGGTTTGAGATTTCTCACAGACAGGCATTTTCCAGTTCAGAAAATGGTCCAGATCAAATGGTCATTTTCGTAATGAAAATGGTTCGATGGATTGTTGATGTACCATAGACAATGATTTACCATTGTGGTTAACATGGGGAATGGTCTAGGAAAGTCTCTCTTCTTGACGCTCACTCTCAGTAGTGGTCAAGAAGACTGGTCTACCTCGCCGGACAGTCATTCTTTCAAAGCTCACAATGGTGAGCAGTTTTGAAGAATGGTCTATTTTGGAGGTTGGTGCAGGACAATAATTTCCTTAGGAAATGGTCCAGAAATTCA
>JZKD02S1083891.1:20263-35403 GCA_000966675.3 Picea glauca | reverse complement strand
ACAGTCGCCAGCCCTGAGACCTTAAATGGTTAAAGACGATGGGAAACTGGGCTTGAGCGTTGCTTATGTGTCTTGGAGGTCCTAACCTTGCAGGGTAGGACGGGCGGGTAGTCAGATATTTGTTAGTAGTCAAATTTTACCTTGTCGTTAAATGTTGCGTTGTGCACCCTTGCCTATGGTCTTAGTCGTTGCCGATACTCGTCGTGTGCTTTTGTCTTCTTGCAATGAACACCGTGGTCGCGTCTTGTTGGATTTCAAGGGGTGACATAGAGTCAAGTATGTTTTTACTTCTCCACGCGCGCACACACCGTAAACACCAAAAAAAATTTGCACATGTACACTAGAATGGTTGTCGTAACGAGGCGGTTCGTTACAAAGCATGAATGGAAGACTAAAAAATGAATGTTGACCATTATGATGACTGAATAGTAATGTGTGGAATGCACAAGTTCATGATTCATTATGAATAAAAAAATTTCTACTAAATCATGTTGATGCATCCTAAGGGTTAGGGTGAGCCTAACCAAGGATTCTCAAGAAAAAGAGCAGGAAGATCCCAACTGGGAGTGAATTGAAAAAGAAAATAAAGGAAAAAGGGAAATACTTGTCTCACTTTAAAAAGCATGAATTGCTTACAGAGTTGTAGGTCTTCAAAGAACAGTCGTGGGATAAAGTACAGCTGGAAAAAGAGAGAGTGAATAAATAAGAATATTTAAGTGAATGGGCTTGGTTAATCCCTGTTAAGTAAAGTCAGTAAGGCCTTGGAGTAACTTAGCTAGACTGAAAGTCCCAGACTATGTAGAAATAAATTGGAGTTGTTGAGAAAGATAATTGCCAATTGTTATCACTAAAATTTCATCCACAAATGGTTACAGGAATCCATCATCTCCAAACACCTATTAGTTCATCCATGGTACAAAAAATGCATTTCCAAAGGACACAAAACTATACAAATGGTTATAAAATCAACATGCGATCAGAATACAAAGGAAGCATGTGCACGTGCGCCAGTCGAAAACGTCGAAAAAGCGCACATGCACTTGATGCGCGACTGTGGACGCAAAAAGCCGTGCATACCTCAGAACGATGCATTTATGATTTTGGTCGGCCTTCCACCCACTTTTGCTTCATCTTCCAAGTCGATTTGACACCCAAATCTGAGTTGAATCCAAGTGGGGGGCTGGTCAGAGACCTAAGGGTGCCCTAAAGAGCCCCTTGTTCACACTAAAGACCGGTTGGATAATGCCTCAAAGATTTTCTATAAAAAGAGGCCATGGGTGCACTATATTTCCAAGAATCCATTTGTATTGTTATGCTACCTATATTCTCCTGCAAGGAACCTATTTCCTCATTGGAGCATACAAGCACCATTTCATTGAGCTATTCACATCACCTCTTGAGTGAATGAGCTTTGGATTTCCTCACCATTTCCTTCTAGTTTGCTATTTGTAAGAAGAGCTCTCACATTGGGGATTCAAGAGCCCTCCCTTGGAGGAAGAGGGGACCCATAAGTCTCCCTTTCTCTTTGGTTTTTTCCCACTAATACAATCTTTCCATTGGTGGCATGAATGTTGGTCAATTGTTTGGTTAACTTTTGTTCTATTATCCTTATGCACTTTAGTTTAGTTTCTTTAATTATTATTAGCTTAGTTGTTTGTTTATTTCTTATGCTTGATGTTTCTATCTCTTGCATTCATTTATGTCATGTTCAACTAACCCAACTGAACTTGTAAGTGTCCTTATTTTTCTCATTTAGGTGACAAAAAGGATACAACAGATTGGTGACTCCACTGGGGATAGGAATCAATTTCCTCCCCATTTGTTTTGTTTGAGCACTTCTTTTTTATTTGTTTAATTTGCAAGGATCATAACTGGCCCAAGCCAGCTTGCAAAAATCCAAATTTGAACCTGAGATAAGAGAATTCCATCCATAATTTTCTTCCCGACCGTGTATCAGAAAGTGCATGGGTTTTTCAACCCACAGGCATGTCTTTCGAGCACATGCTCCAAACTCATTGTGTTTCTCTGCGCATTCTGCGCACCTGCACCAAGAAGTCATCATTTATTTGTGCATTAGCACCACATGCACCTATGTCTACTCTGTGACCCTCACATCTGTCTAGAAAATTTCACATTGCAGGGGTTTTTGTGGAATGTTGAAGGCCCATGGCCTTCTTAATATTGATTCTATGCAAATTGTAATATGCACCACACTTAGATTCCCTCTCCACATGAAGGGTTAGTCAAAGCATAGGCACTTAGGAGGTTAAAAACCATATTTTTCTCCTCTTTTTCTTTTATTTCGCCACATGGATGGCTTGTTTTGATTATAAAAATTAAGTTGGAATCATTCACTATCACATATATAAACACTTGCATTGGGACCATAAAACTAACTTCAATCATTGAGTATGCTCTTCTCTCGCACCATAGAGTGATCTTGAGAATCAGAAAAATGGTTGAGGGAAGATTTCATCTCCCTTAAAAAAAAAAAAAAATCTTTGGGAGAGGACAAAGCCCCCCTAGGTCCCCCTATTAGTTTCTTTTTCTTCAAAACATCTTAAATTTGTAAGGGCCCATACATGCCCACATGCTACAAAGATAGGATAGTTTTTGAAGCTACTTTCTTAGTTTACATCACAAGGGGAGTTTAAAGATTATTGTAATGGGCCCATACATGCCCACATGCTTTCAATCTAGGATAGTTTTTGAATCTTTCTTAGATTAAATCACATTAGGGAGTTAAAGAATTGGTAAGGACCCACATGTCCACATGCTATTTTTCTAGGGACTTTTAAATTCTGCAAGGTTGTACCAATGGCATCTAGTAAATTAGGTAATAAAGACTTGTAAGGGCCACATGAAGTCCACATGTAGCAAGGTGACACCTAACTTATTAAAAAATTAGCACATTTTCACTTGTTCACACACAAAGTCACTACTCACTCACATAGTTTCATCTTGAATCGTGGAGGTTGAAGTAAGTTTCCTCCAAAGGGATTCTGAAATGCCCCACCCTTTTCTTGATGAGACTATCCACTCCCACTTAATTCAAACGAGATTGGTTCACACCCCCAATCTCTCAAACAAATACATCTAAAATTTTCTAAAAAATCACTAAGTTTTCCTCCACAGGAGGTGCCAAAAGAATTTTTTAGTCTAGGTAGGATCTTGGGGGTAAGCATCCAAAAAACCCCCCGTTATCTAGTTCTCACATCTTCAAACATTAGAAATTGAAAAATAGGTAACTTTAAAATCCTCCAAGTCAAGTGTTCCTAACACCATAAGGCAAGGAGATACCCATGAAGGCTCGAAGGCCGAGGTCTGGTTGTTTTGTGTGTCCCCCCTTGAGGCACCCACCTCTTGGAAGGGATCTAGCCTGTGACCCATTTCTGAGGTCAAAAATCTAAATGCCACACTTTGATTGAGGTACCTAGTGACCAAATTTCAGGACATCTACCCAGGTGGCAATTGTGGGCTGCAATTACACCTTGATCAGATTTTGTGTGGCTATTGGGAAATATCACCAGCTCTTTCGGGATATGCACCCTCTACCCCTCATTATAACTGATTTTTTCATCCTTCACTAGTTCCTCTTCCGGTGGCTTCAGACCCCACTGTTGAGTGCTATTGGAAGGTCCAGTGCTATTTTGAGAGGAAGGAAATTATGTCTTTTTAGGACACGAGCATTTGTTTTCTTTTTTCTCCCACACGGAAAAAATACACCTACCCACATATATGCTTCTTTCAATTTATGTATGATGTTCTTGTGATTACATTCGATTGTGAGATATATTGTGAAGGTACAAAACAATACAAAGTCTCTTGTTCATTTTTCTCATCACCATTCGCACACATTCACTTTGCTATTTAGAAATCATAGGGGACCCACAAAATCCCCGCTATTCCAAACACTTGCAGAACCTCCCTCCTCTTCTAGGAGGAGTTCCTTGTCTCACCAACTCATCGGCTCAACCCTCTCACACCCCTATGAGTTCCATTATTTTGGGATCAACTTTTCTTGGTTCCACTTCCCAAGGCCAACCATAAACTAGCTCTCCTTTGCAAGGAAGCAGGGGGCACACTTCTTCCCAAGGAGGAAGTAAAACCCCACCTAGTCCCCCTCACGAGTCAGGTACACAAACCACTCATGCCATAGATGAAACTAATCCTCCACTGCCACCCCAGATGCCATACTTGGCTTCCCTCAACATACTGGATCTGACTAATATCACCAATGATCCTATATTGCACGATCCCACATGGCCTGCAATGCCTACCAAATTACCTTCAGACATCCCCAAGTTTGAAGGAAAAGCGGGAGATGACCCGACCAACCATGTCATGACCTTCCAATTATGGTGCTCTTCAAACAACATCATGGATGACTTCGTCCGATTGAGGTTATTTCAACACACACTCACTGGCCCATCAATGAAGTCGTATGTAGAAGAAACATCTGGGTCCCATGTGACCTTTGAATATTTGGCCAAAGCATTTTTTACCTTCTTTCAACTATGAATCTGTCATGACAATGGTCTCGAAATGCTCTCAGATTTTAAACAAACCTCAGCCACACACATCGTTGACCACATTCACGAATGGATTCGACGACGTAGTCTATGCAAAGATGAAGCCACCAAGAAACAATGCCTCAATTGGTTTCTCAAATCACTTGTTTCCCTCCTTTCCAAGGATGTGGCCGCCACCTTCCCCCAGTCTGAAGAGGAATCCATTAGAAAGGGTCAACAATTCAAACTCATTTATTCATAGTCAGGATACTTATTTACAGTACTTCTTGACGCCCCAAGACCCGTGGCACTCGGCCAGGACAAACCTGGGATGTCTCACTCCGCGGATGGATTGTTTGGTACCACAACACACCACAATCCATACCCCCCACAACCACCTATGTATGGTACACCTCCATATCCACCGGTGTATGGAGGACCTCCTTACCACCCTCCTCCCCCTTATCAACAACCATATCCTGTTGCCCTTCCTCTACCCATAAGTGGACCCCTGCCAACACCCATGATGTGTCCAACTGTTCAACCTAGTTCTAGAAACCCCTTTACCTCTGCTTACACCCTAAGCACTAGTAAAAGCGCCACACCTTCCTATGTACCTTACAAACCATTGCCACAACATAATCTGTATTTACCATTTTCTGGTCCTCCACATCCCATTGCTCCACCACAAGGAAAACCACATGTTGGGGTTAACTTTTTTCAGCCCTCTCCCTTTCAGCAAGTTCAAAATTTTCAACAACTGAATACAGAAAATCCATCCCATCAGTCGAATAATGCCAAAAATAAAGGAAAAAACTGAAACAATAATAACCTAGGACCAGGGCGAAACCACCCCCCACAAAACCAACCTATTGGGGGAAACCATAATCAGGGGAACCAGAACCCCCAAGGGGGAAATAACAACAAACTCCAAGTGAAGAACAACAACAATATCTAGACAAACTTCCCTTGTTCCCTTTGCGGTGAGTATGGCCATTATACTCACCATTGCCCTCAAATTGTTGACTTTAAACGGATGAAATAATCTGTGAACAAAACACATCCCCCAAACCGCCTATCCCTCTACATGCCCCACAAAAATATGTGCAACAACCACCCCCAGCCGTGTTGCAAAACTCCATTCCAAACCAAGGGGTGATGAATACCCAACAAAAGATGCACCCTACCCCACCAAATATGGGACAGTATCCAAACCCTGTCACTCCTGCAGATCGCACTATCCTCCTCACTATCAAGGAAGAAATTCTTCTACAAACGTGCAGTCGTCAATACAGTGCACCCCCCGAATCTTCTCCCACTACTTTAGAAGCAGTACCAGTTACAAATGGACCACATTTGATGATTCCATGCCCTAATACTGAAACAACCCTTCATATTCCTCACATCCCATTGTGACAAAATGTCAATAATCCTTAGGCTAGGGAAGCACATAATTATAGTTTGTTTGATGAGTTGGCACAATCTCCTGCAGCCATGTTAGTCTTGGAAGTCCTTCAAACCTGTCCCACTCAACGGAAGTCATTACTCTCCACCTTGGGGGTAGTCGACCTGATACCAGACTCATCACATTCGATATCGATAGTGGGGAACCCCGTCTCCCCACTCTAGTAGCTTTCCAAATACCGGTTAAAATCCGAAACATCACAGTTCTTCTCTGCATCATTGATGAAGGTGCATCCACATGCATCATGTCCAAAACAGTATGGCAGAAACTTGGCTCCCCCGAACTCCTACCATCTACCATCACTTTGAGATCTTAGGATGGATGACCATCCTCTCCTAAAGGGCTCTTTCAAAATGTCCCCATTGAGCTCAGGGGAAAAACCATACTCATTGAAATTGAAGTTTTCAACGCTCCACTCGATTACAACATCTTGTTCAAACGTAACTACATGTACACTATGAAGGCCATGGCCTTTTCTGTGTTTCTCACTATGATGTTCCCCCATAATGGAAAGATCATTACCATCGATCAAGTTTCACATTACGAGCCCAACCCTTCCTCCAACATCGATAACATCCTACCTCTTGTCCACAGTAATTTCGATGCCTACCCACTCATCAAGATGGGACCCAGAATTTTCAAAGACCCATCCTTGCTAGGAACTTACCATGGAGCACCTCTGCTCATACATCCCTCAGCACAAGTATGTGTCATCTCATCTAAGGGAAATGAAACTAGAGATACCCTTCCTCCCACAGAGGCTTCTTTACTATATGACATCCCATTAGTCGCAAAACTCCTCCCTCAGGAATCCCCTGAGAACTCTCCAACTCCACCTGTTCCCAATTTCACCCTTCCCCAAGGGAAAATCCTGATTTGGGAGACAATCCCCCAAGCCATCACTCAAATCCCCTTATTTTACCCCCCACCAGGCGTACAAGCTTTCCAGGTAGCCACAACGCTTACCCTTCCCAATATGGTGCTAGTTATTCCATTATGGTATCTACACCCACCTGTGATGGTCCCTCAACCATCTCTCCCTCCCCAACTCGAGGGAATCCCAATGCAAATTCTGCTACTTACTGCAACCACACCACTCTCACCCCCACTTGCTAGCACCACTTCTATAGCTGGGGGGTGAAGGAAGAAGAAAGATCCCACCGCTCCTCTTCCCCCTCGAGTTCAACCTCCTTTCACACTATGCGAGAAAGAAGGACACCCCACCAATCGATGTCCTTCTCTCCCCGAGTTATGCAATCTGATCCAACTCCCCCGAGTGACAACAAACACACCTAGTACTACCACCACATCCCCTACTGTAGGTAGCAAAGGGCTGCAAACCAAATTTGCATGCTCCATCTGTTCTGAGTATGGCCATTACACCCACCATTGCCCCGTGCTCCCTCCATTTCGCTAGACGCTAATGGTAGTACACCAGAGCTTTCAGCAAGAACCCTTTCCATCTGCATCATCAAGTACTTAGGTCATTGACATTCATTATTTCATGACTTCATTCAATGAATGGATGAGATGCCCTTGCTCTTTCTTTGACTCACTTGATCATTTCACATACCAGTGTCTTACGATCATTGAATACAAACGCCACCAAATGGCCCTTATTCAAAATCCTCCAGTCACCCCACCTCCCATGATAAAAGTGATCACACCCACCCCCTCTCCCAGTATTGTTCACATTATATCTCCTAAGGCTGAGGAACTTCCCACTCCTCCATGGTTCATGGATAGCTTGTATGACGATTTTCCCCCAAATCCCTCCAATTCGTCGGTTCATTTCCCCACGAAAATTTTATGCCCAACCACAATTTTTAACCCGTGGTATCTTGACATTTGGTTCATTTCAAGCTAACCATTGAAACTTACTTGTGTCACCCCCTCTAAATCTTCACCACCTGAAGAAATTCATTTGGTAACAGTCACCAACGTTAATTCCCTAGATACCCTATATTCTCACATATTCCACTATGACAAAGATATCCTCGAGGAACTAACTACACCCGATTGCCCATGGAATTGCTCCATCATAGAATGCTCTTTCTTTCACAGGAAGCCTTTGTGCCTCCTAAACACAACGCCATATACGCAATCGAAATCAAATATTTTATACCATCAGGGCATATAGACTGGTTCAATAACCCTATCCCTGCCCCCGACACTTTTGAAGAAGGCAACATGGCCAACATTTTCCCCACCGTCAAAATTGATATTTCCGTCAAGCACAGAATCATAGAGGAAATAACCATAGGGGCCGCATGCTCTCTTAAAGAACTTATAGCTTACAAATCTCTCTTCCAATAATACCAGGACATTTTTTCTTGGTCATACACAGAGATGCCCAGCCTTGATCCCTCTACTGTCGAACATCGTATAGACACATGGCCTGATATCACACCTGTACGTCAAAAGAAATGCCCACAGTAACCATCCAAATCCATGGATATCAAATCTGAAATTGACAAACTACATGTTGTTGGGTTCATATACCCCATCGCATATACGTCATGGGTCTCCAACCCTGTCCCTGTTAACAAAAAACAAGGCATTATTCGCTTCTATACTGATTTTCGTGACCTCAATCATGCCTGTCCCAAAAGCAATTTACCAACACCCTTTATCAAACAAATTATCGATGATTGTGTCGACCATGAGGCTTTGTCCTTCATGGATGGTTTCTCTATCTACAACCAAATTTAGATTCACCCAGCCGACCAATACAAAACCGCATTCACTACCCCCTGGGGTAATTTTACGTATCGTGTCATGCCTTTTGGCCTCAAGAACGCTGGTGCAGCTTTTCAATGGGCCATGACATACAGTTTTCATGATCTATATCATATCATTCTCGCATACTTGGACGACCTCACCACTTGATCCAGGAAATGCACTCAACATCTTGACGATTTATGGATCATCTTCCAAAGATGTCGTCAGTACAACATCCGCTTGAACCCCCTCAAGTGCGTATTATGTATCACCACTGGACACCTCCTTGGGTTCATCATTTCCCAATGTGGAATCATCGTGGACCCCCTCAAGGTCCAATCCATCACAGAAATTCCCCCCCTCAAAATTTACACTAGCTGCAAAGCTAACTTTTTACGCTTCTTTGTCCCCAATTACACCACTCGTGCACACGATTTCTTTTTCTTGTTACTTCATGATATCCCATTCCGATGGGATGAAAATGCCCAGGCCATGTTTGATGATTTAAAAGAGGCACTCTCCAATACCCCTCTAATCATTCCCCCCGACTATGATCATGACTATATCCTCTACTTGTTGGCCTCAGTCGTCTCAGTGGCAGAAGTTCTCATCCAACTAGGGGACGATGACCATGAGCATGTAATTTAATATATTAGTAAAAATATTTCAGGGCCACCCCTGAAATACAATCAAGAAGAGAAAATTGCCCTTGCAGTCCAAAAATGGCACCATTATATCCTTCTTCGAACCACCAAAGTCGTAGCAGATTCCAACCCCCTACAATACTTTCTCAGTCACCGACAAATTAATGGAAATATTTCCCGATGGATCATCATCCTTCAGGAGTACGACCTTGAATTTTCAAAACCCAAGATAAAGAAATCCCTCATCCTTTCTAAACTTGGTACAACATTTCCTTCCAAAACTACCATTTCACCCTTCAACACGGACTTCCCCGACGAACATCTCTTCTACATCCCCTCGGATGATCCCTGGTACGGTGATCTTATCGTCTACATTCAAACCCAAAAGTTCAGACCCCATATTTCTCGAGAAAATCATCGATGCATTCGCCATCATGCCCCTCGATACCTCCTCATCAGAGACATTTTATATCAACAAGGGGTAGACACAGTCCTCCATCAATGTTTGACCATTGACGAAGAAGATAGAGTCTTGAATGACTGCCACAGCGGCACCTATGGTGGCCACCTCTCAAGGATGTCCATTGCCCAGAAAATCATTCGAGCAGGATACTTCTAGCCCACATTGTTTCATGACTACATCCATGCTATGAAATGATGTGATAAATTCCATTTGTATGCCAACAAAGCACGAGCACCACTTGCTCTTTTCCACCCAGCCATCACTGTTGGCCCCTTTTGAAAATGGGGCATCGACTTCATGACTTGTAACCCTCCATCTACCAATGGACACAAGTACATATTCATGGCCATCAATTACTTTACCAAGTGGGCTGAAGCCATGCTCACCTTCAACAACACCACTGACACCACAACACATTTTTTCTTTAACTATGTTATCACTCGCTTCATATTCCCATTACAATTAGTTGTCGATCACGAAAAACACTTTGAGAATGAGATCTTCGTCAAACTCTCCTCAAGATTAGGCTTCTCCCATGAGTTTGCCTCCCCGTAGTACTTGCAGTCCAACAGACAGGTAGAGGCGGTCAACAAGGTCCTCAAAACTATGTTGCAGCACACCGTTAACAAACATAAGACCAATTGGCATCATATGTTGTTTTCAGCGCTATGGGCTTATCGCATGGTAGTTAAAACTGCCACTGGCTTTAAACCATTTCATCTCGTCCATGGGTTAGAAGCCACTCTCCCCATCGAGTGCGAAATTCCCACACTGTGCATCGCTAGTGATCTATTACCTGACACTTCTCCAATGGAGCAGCGTTTGCTGCACTTAGAGTCACTGGATGAAGATTGTTAGTCTTCATTACAAAACAATGAGGTAGCTAAAAAATGGTCGAAGGCCACCTTTGACTGCCATGTCAACCTTTTCTCATTTAATGAAGGAGACCTCGTCCTTGCCTACAATATCACTCACAATACCCTTGGCCATGGAAAATTTGAGTCGTTATGGCATGGACCCTACATCATCCAACACTACCTCACTAAAGGCGCATACATCCTGGCCTCCTCTGAAGGCCACCCCCTCAAAGAACCCGTCAACGGTTTGTACCTAAAGAAATTTTGCGCCTGAGCGTAGCCATTCTACACTAGGAGTTTTCTTTTTTGTACATGTTTTATAGGGTTTTTAATATTCTTTTTCCCCTCCATGCCTTGAATCTAATCTACCATTTTTGTTATTGATAGATTCCTCCTCCATCGGCCTACCACATCGATTATGTTGATGGACACAAAATCTCACTTCGGTCGCTTGGGCCCTCTATACCCCCTCACATGAATTGTTCCACTCTAGTGGTATATGTTTGGGCTCAACAACCAACAACCAAGCCAAATACATAGTCATCATTGGCCTCCTTGTTGAGGCCAGTCAACACCATATTCATCACCTTAGTATCTTACTAGATTTCCAACTCGTTGTCCTTCAACTCAACAATGTATACTGTGTCTGCGATCCTTGCCTCTTTCGCAAATACCTGCAAGTTAGAATTTTATCTCGACATTTTGATTCAATTACATTTACACATATTCCAAGACAATTCAATCAAATAGTAGATAACATGGCTAACCTAGTGTTATATTGGAATTTATCACATCAAGATACCATTACACATTCATAAACCATCAAAAGTATGTCACAATATATAGGTTAGACATCATAAAAAACATCACACAACATCATCACATGTAAACACCACAACAATATCAAAAATGTATATCCATATATATATATATATATATATATCGATCAGTGTGCTATCAATGTTTACAAAAAATAGTACAACACATACATCGCCCATAGGCAGGTGAACCACCTTATCCCTATAGGTACAAAAATAAATGTCACATCCCCTATACAAAATGGGCTCGCAAGACTATATAAATACACAAATACATATACAGAGGCACTCATGGTGCCTCTAGATCTCCACCACCTGGTCCTCTCTCTGGAGGAGGTGCCCCACCAGCTAGAGGTCCCTCCGGTCCTGGGGGAAGATGCCCTGTCATATCCTCTCCTGCTACAGCTGCTCTGCGAATCAGGGTCCACAATTCCACCGGAAGGCCCACACACTACACGAAGACTCCCTCATCCTGGATCTGAATCCACATCCGCTTGATCACTCCCCATAATACCACCTCCAATCGGAGGAAAAAATCATTGAACTCTCTGCGGACCCCCGCCGGAGGAGCATGTGAAGGACCTGCACCAGTGTCATCATATTGATGTCTCCTTCCTTTTCTTTCATCATCAGTTGGCCTCACACCAACCTCATCCTACCGCCCTCTCTCCCCTACCCGTGGCTCTCCCCGTGGTGGTCTCACGGGCCCCTGACGAGCTGGTCCTCTGATCCACTCTACCTCTCATCCGCGAGGTCCCACATCTGCACACACACAACAAAAAAATGATAGCATCAACATCCATCCATACAAAAAACATATGCTATAATATCTAAATCAAACTATCAAATACATCCACATACCTCTATGGTCGAACACCTATCCAAGGGGTAATACCATCTTCGAGTCCCCCTGGAAATCCACCCCACTATATGGGAACTAGAGTATGATCTATGGCATCTGACGCCACACTCGTGCAAGATCAGCCATAAATTAATGGCCACTCTCCCCACCTCCATGATGAGCTAAGATCGTCGCCCACCACTTCAGTCACATCTCTCGTGCACTCGACATGTCTAGCAAAACTCTCGGGCACAACATGGGCATCCTCTCCAAAAACTAGGCCACCAAGATAGACCTAAAAGAAAACTCACCAGAGTTGGCAACCTGACACCGGTTAAGATGCCCTATTATCTTGGCGTGTAGCATCACACCCCAAGAAAAGTGCTCACCACTCAGTGCCCTTTTCACGATCATCAGCTGACCACCACTGATCCGCTGAGTAGTGAGAGATCCATACACCCTCACAATCATCACGGCAATACAACGATGCGCAAGGGCGTCCATCGCCCGAATCCTCACCACCGAGCCTGACATAAAGTCCCCTTCAGAACAATACCTCTGTGTCAGGACAACCAACTATCCATCCCCAGGTAATACAGGCTCAACCAGTAGCGGGATTCCCCGAAAAGGGATTCCCGTCAAGAAGTACACATCCTCATTCACCATGAAAGGGATATTCTCCACATAGCTATCAGGACTCCACATAGTTATTAGGAACTGCAGTAGGTGCTCCTATGCCTGCACCAATGAACAGTCAAAGAACTTTAGCAACCCACAAGCTGCCAAAGTTCCTCGTACACCCGGCTCCTCATCTCTCACCGCCTCTCTCAGGTGCACCCAGTATCTCTCCCTCCAATGGAATGACATCATCAATTGGTCATCTGCATCCACACATAGAGTACTTGATCAGACATCACAACCCATAAAATCATCAAAAAGTCTCAAAATGATAAGGTTTTTACACCCCTCAGCTTTGCCTTAAGTGCATGATTGTTTTCCCCATAGACGCGCACATATGCATGTCTGTTCACCCTATAGTCGTGCATTCATGCTCAACTATCATAGATACAAGGGTGCATGCATGTACCCCTGTCACACACACAGACAAGAATTCAAGCATGTCTATCCGCTACACAGTTGTGCACACATGCGCAACTGTTAGAGACACAGCCGTGCACAAATGCGCAGTTGTGCTTTGAACAGGTGTGCATCCAATGCATGCCTGTTTTCCGCTTTCAGGTGCCTCCATGCGTGGTCGTCCCACTCACAGTCGTACACTCATGTGCACAAATCCTTCGATCACCCATGCACTGGGGGGGCACCCTCACAAAGTCCTTCCGTATGGCCATCCATACAGCCCTGCTCAAAAAAGAAATCTTAATTCCTATGCAGGAGGATACGACCACTAACCCGGTACTCGCTTATCCTGGATCAGTTGGCTCAATCTCCCAACATCTCTAAATATTCTCTGAAACCTCTCATTCACTCACTCTAGCAGCAGGTACAAATAAGGTGGCAATGTGGGCCTTACAACTATATATAGTCCCTTTCGCCAAACTTCCATGCTCAATTACAGGAGCTCCGAACGTCCGTTTTCTGATCTATCTTCAGCCACAGGATCAGGATCTTTCCCCCTACACAGCCACGCCCCTCAGGTCACCATCCACCCTTGGCCCCAGAGGATGAATTTTTATCACATCACGCCTAGGTACGCATGCTTATATTCACAATTAATTGAATAACTATTATATGTTCCTTATCTTCATATATTGTTCATGTCAGGTATTCAATTTTCATGTGTGCAGGTACTTGGTCATCACACATCAACATATCCCTTTTAGGTATATGTTCGACACTGGCATGTAATCATTCCCTCTGAATATCAATTGCATT
The DNA here is from genome assembly GCA_000966675.3 of Picea glauca. NCBI lineage: Eukaryota > Viridiplantae > Streptophyta > Pinopsida > Pinales > Pinaceae > Picea > Picea glauca. The sequence continues at coordinate 21,190 of JZKD02S1083891.1, read as the reverse complement.
TCCCAAACACACCCTCCAAATTTTTCCTATAGGATCCTCACATCTAGCTCTGCAGTACTCTCACCTCCGCTACATTTTAGGTATTGTCACCCAGTAACACTCTTCCCCACATGATTTGTCCCAATCATAGTCCCCCTTGGCACTTTAACACTCATGTTTCTTTCACCCCCTAGGGATGGGAGTCCTGATAGTCTTATGCATTTCCGAGAATCAGCCACATACTTCTTCTCCTCATTTTGCTAGCTTTCCCAATGGACTCTTAGGTTATCTCATCACAGTTCAAGTTTGACTGCACCTCCATAGTATCGTTAACCCTCCATTTCATTCACAATCAATTTTTCCATCTGCAAATTGTCCTCCATTCATTTACCTCATACATAAACCCACCTATGGGACCCCCACCCTCCACCTATTTTCCACACAAATTGCACCCTCATAGGCCAAGCCATCTTACACTTGGGCACCCATTTCTATATTTGTACACTCACCCCAGTTATTCTTTATTTATTCGGTAATTGTAAAAAGCCTTTGTTTCCCCCATTTATGTAGCTTTTTGCGGTCGCCTTTAGCAACCCTCTTTTTTTTCTGGCAAAGCAACCCATGTCACCCTCGGTTGGGGCATTCACCATCTCCTATTCTTATTGACATCTTCTATAAACCTTGAGTATCCCACAGTCCATATACCCCCGATCTATGAGTTTGTCCACTTTGTCATGCCTCTGGCACAATTTAAACCCACGTCCAGTCATCCCCCTCACGCTAGACTGTTAAGAACCAAATATCAATATAGCATAGAAAAACCTCAAAAAAATTACTCAACGCCTTGAAAAAGAGATAATTTTAGATAATAAGCCTCTTCAAGGGGGCAACCTCCTTTTATCCCACTTAAATGTTCAAGTACAAGATGATTCAAAATGAAAATGTCTC
>JZKD02S1083869.1:0-13145 GCA_000966675.3 Picea glauca | reverse complement strand
CTGAACACCATTGTTAATGAGTGCACAGTGGAAAGACTTTCATTCCATGGCAAGATCCCCTTCTAACCCCAAGGCAGCGCTGGAGTGCCAATTTCTATTGATCATCCCCACACGTGCTTCACATTGAGCCTGGAATAAAAAATATATGCCTTTAATGTTAAGTGCTAAGATCAACTCTTCATTCAATACAACCCCTTCCCCCATCCCCAGTATGTGATCTTTACCCAGCAGAATGTGATGACCAGATCCTGGTCTCCAGGCTAACTAGTGTAGACTATGTGTAAATATTTTAAAAGATGTTTCCAGGTCTGAGACCCTTTAACATTAGCAAAAATTATCGTGTGCAACCATATATCAACAGAAACATAAGGAAATTATTTATCCTTTAATGCGTGGTGCCATAATCCCTCTTGCATCAGTTCCCTCCAAAGCGTATTTCTCGCCATAGCCCTTCCAAATCTTCCCAGATTCCTCAAACCCCAGCCTCCATACTGTTTTGGACATGCAATAAGTTGCCAAGCACAAATATGAATCTTTTTTTCCTATTGCACCCATACCAAAGGAAATCAAAGATAATCTGACAAATTCTATGGAGGATAAGAGAAGGCAAGTTAGTAAGAGCCAACCAATAGACGGGTTGACTTTCTAAAATAGCCTTGATAAGAACATAGCGACCCCCTATGGATAGCCACCTATTGCAGCAGTGGCTAATCCGAGATTCATACTTGGAAAAAAACCAATGCCAATCCTCAGTTTTGTATCTATCGATCTTCAAATAATATCCAAGATACCTTAAACCAATAGAAAGATCAACAAAGTTATAATGAAAATTAGCCTTTAAAATCTCCAGATCTTGTTGTCACGCACCATGTTGCAGGAATGATGTTTTCTTATCATTGATCTTGAGACCAGAATCCCTACAGAAAGTTTCCAGAATTCTTTTTATTTCCTTCTACTCGGCAATGGAAGATTTTGTCATAATAAGGATATCATCTACAAACAGTAGATGGAGTATCTTAAGAAGCATTGATACTTTTATGTCCATCAATAAGCCTTCCTCTTGGCTTATTTTTAAGTCCAGACTTAAACCTTCCATAATTAAAATGAATATAAAGGGTGACAATGGACATTGTTGGCATAGGGGCAGACCCAAGGTTCAATGCTACAATAGTGCACCAACAAAACCCTAACTACCAGCCCTTTCGGAAACACCTGCGAAGTAGATGAAGTCTCACCCGAGCTAGAGGCAGAGGTGGTTGCAAGACTCAAATGTTTGCAACCTTAGTTGGGACACAGATATGTGATTCCAATATTTAATAGAGAACTCAACAGTAAACCTTCATCGATATTCAACCACTATCTACTCCGCAGATAAAATAGAGCATCACAGTATTCACCCAGATCTAACGTATCTAAGCACTTAGCATGAGGAATTAGATCAGATTTAGCAGATTCAAGCAATAATTACATTCAACTATGTCCGGTCTAGCATCCAGATTCATCATAAGCACAAAGCATAAACAGATCTATCTATCTATCTCAAGCACTTAGCAGATAACACATAAATACATCAATTACATTGCACAAAGTAGAGTAACACAGCATATACGTGGTTCACCCCCCCTAGGGCTACGTCCACCAACTCTTATTCTTTATTAGCTTCTTCAATAGGTTACAAGCACAGAGCCTCAAAACCCTACTCTATGTAGGACAGGAGACTTACGCGCACCTCACCAAATCCTCCTTCCCCGAGCTAGGTCTAGCACAAAGCCTTTCCCAATCTGTTACAACCACTTTCACTTAGCTCTGCAAGTCTCTTACAGTATGCACAAAGCACTTGCAAGCCTTACTTGCACTGATATTATCAGCCACACTATTTACATCACCTAGCTACTTATTTATACTTTACAAAATAGGCCTAAACATGGGTAAACCCATGGGCCGACATCCCATTCCCATTACATATTCCCCAATCCCAAAAAGGGGTCGAGATCCTATGATATCTTCTTCATCTTGCGCTCCTCCTTTGACATCTTGTCGAAGTCCCCAAAAATAGGTCAAACATGACCAAGAACCTTCAAAACTTGGTCAAGGGCCAACAGGCCCCCAACACTCACATGTGACTCGTCCCGAGTCACTCTGATGTAGGAAGTTCTTCTTCGAAAGCCTCGAACTTGGCTTGAGTTTCTTCGACTTGCTGATGTGCTACGGCCTCCTATTTAGTGAACTCCTGGATGACTACGTCATTGATAGGTCCCTCTAGGCATTGTTCAGTTGCATTAACAACCTGCTCTAGTTCTTCTCCTTAGCCTTCTACTTCTGTAAACAATTGGTAGGCCTTATCTTGTATGGGTTGGAGTCTCTAAGTTACTTCCATAACTCTTCTCTGAATAGCGTGAGTCTGCTACTAGGCGGTGCATTTCTCTTGAGATTTCTTCATTATTTTCACAGCTGATAGGGGCTTCAACTGTGCCTGTATATTTTCAGCCCGATACTTCACCTCTTGGAGTTGCGACTCCAGTGCCTTCAATTATGGGTTCTCTGTGAGTTTCTCATAGGTCTAGGTACTGCGATCAGTAAGTTTCTTTCATTCCATAGCAAGGGATTTTATTCGCTCAATTGCGCTTCGGGCAGTCGCTTCTCTTTGATCTCTTACCTCCTGTGGAGTTTCAGGCACTGTGCGGAGCTAAGTCTGTGATACATTGTTGTAACTGTTGGATGACTTCTGCGAGTTGGTTCACCTGCTATGTAACTTGGTATTTTGTCTTGATTTCTATGACTGTCATAGAGTGAAGTGCTCTGTTGACCACTTCTTTTACTTTGAGTTTCTCTGTGAGCAACTATTCCTTTTCTTGTTGTAGTTGTGCTTTTTTTTTGTCAAACTTCGCTTGGAGAGAAAGATTTTCCTATTCTATAGTACTGTGTTTCTCTATGAGTAATCCTTGTACTTGTGTCAAAGCCTGGGTGGATTTCTCTGTTTCTTCCTATGCTCGTCAAAGGTGATCTTCGATTGTATCAGCTAGGCAGTGGAGTTGGGTTGGCTCATCTTCCAGCTCTGGTTCTCCCGGAACAGTGGAGACTGCGTGGTTAGACTAAAGGGCTTTTTGTACCCCTCGAAGTTTAGTCTCAATTAAATCATACATCTCCTCTTTCTTTTCTTCTTGTTTCTTTGCTATTTCCAATGAAGCATCTTCCAGGGCTACTATGAGGAAGTCGAAGTCATCGGAGGTGAGGACAATCTGCATCTTGTTCATAGTGGCCTTCGATTTCTTTCGAGAAGAAGGTTTTGGAGGTGAACCCTTCCTTTTCTTTAGGGGATCAACCTCGTCTCCTTTATTCTGTACAACTTCTTTATCATTCAACTATTCGCCATCACTTCCTTGCTCTGGTGATATGGAAGTAGTCTTTATGGATGCCCTGTCTAATTCTTAGACCTCTTCGATCTTCTTTGTTCTGCTAGGTCCGGGTGTATCCTGCACAGTTTCTGGGTTGTCTATGTCAGATATCTCCGCAGGGTCTGCTGGAATAAGGAGGTCCACTGACCAGTCCTTAGTGATCTCCTCCAGGTCCTCCTCTATCATCTTGTAGTAGGATTGAATTTGTTGCTTATGTTCGTCAGTGCGCGCTATAATGTAAATAAAATGTCAATCTGCGTTGAACTTCATCAAAGGCTGGAACTGGTGTAGAGCGTTCGGATTCATGCGAGGTTCGGACTGTATGGCTATCTTCAGCTGATTGTAGTAGGTATGAAAAACAACATTTGACTGCCACTATTTATTCATATCATTTGAGTACCACAGTGTACTAAACTTTGTGGCCAGCGGTTCAAATGGCTCAATGTCGGGGAAGGTCACACCTTCTGGCATCTCCAAGGCGATAAAATCTATCAAGATCAAGAGTCGACTAAAATGAAATTCATATCCTTGATCCTGTGCTTCTCTGCAGTCAAGTTTCAACTGGTTCACCAAGTACTTCGCCCAATTCATCTGGAGACCTTCCACGCACTTCCCTGCGAGGTCGACTACAAAACTGGGGACTTGGGTAGGTCGGTTATTTCTTACTAACTTCCCTGCAATCATCTGGTAGGTGAGGCACACTATGCCACTCTGGATAGAAGCTACTTTATAGCATCGCATTCCTTTCTCAACATTGTCGTAAGTGTTCTTGATCTTCTGAGTTAGAGCGCGATCGATGGCTTTTCTTGGATAAAATTATTGTGGGTTAGGTCCTTGCATAATCAGGCCTATGATCCTGTGGATCAGTGTCAGATCAATTGTTATACGACGGTTTAGCCATAAGTAAACACCATGGTAACAAGTTAGGAGCAGCCTAACACATGCATTCACCTCCTAGTGTCTACCAAAGAGGGGAATCTTCATGACATTCAGCAAGGTGTACTGCACGAGGTCCATAGTCCACTGCTGAGGAAGGATCTTCAAGTTTTTCCCTTTTGTTCTAGTTAGTTACTTGTATGGGGAGAGCATACCATAAACCTTGTGATCTCCAAGGTTGAAGTCATTGAACTTCAATGTTGCAATCTTATCTTGGTCTGCTCAAACTGCGCGGATCCCTTTCGGGAGGTATGCAGTGACTAAGGCGTACTCAAAATCTCTAGGTACGCTATATCAATTTACTGCATCGCTCAGAGGTGGTATGTAGGTGGGTAATATAGTCGAGATTAATTTTGCATTCACTAGATCATCCTTGTGCTTGGTTCGCTTTTCATCTGATGGTCGGGATGGTCTAGATCTGTGAGCAGTTGATGGAGAAGTATGCACGATTCTCGTCGATGAGGCTTGTATGTCTATAGACATTGACATGACTCTTTTAGTCATCAGGTCAATTAGAACTTCTTTGACAACTTTCTCTCCAGTGCTCAACTCGTCTGACATACACACTCAGGGTTGGAAATCTCGGGTTCAAAGGGTAACTTAAACACTGCAATGAGATAGAAGGCAATAAAAAAATAGTCATTGTATAAAATCAACAAGTCTGCGAGCTTAAATCCACGTTTAGCAAAAGTGTTCTCGGTGCATGGTGTGACGGGATAAATAGGTAACTCGGCAATGGGCTACTTGCAACGGATATGAATCCTTCATTAACTCTGTTCTATCCATTATGGCGTGGTCCAACTTTCTAGTGGAAAACCATAAATTCCTTTATGCCCATTCGGAGGGTCGGTCGAACGGTTACAATATCCCTCAATGGCTATATTGCTTCATCATGGCGAAGTGCCATGTGTCATTGTTCTGATATCCCGACGAAGCTCCAATTTTGCAATTTTTTCTTCTGTGAGGTCCCTTCTGGATCTTTCTGCAACTTTTCAATATTATCCCTCTTCTTACTTAGTTTTCTAGCCTTCTTTCCAGTGATCTTTGTCTCGATATTCCTTTTTCCATTTTGATTCTTATCTTCTTTTGACATGGTGACTTCGCGTTGTTGAGATTGTTTCAAGGGTAATATTCTTTGGTTATCTGGGATAGATATTTCAGTCTTTTGTCGGTCCTCTAGTGTTCTTGCAACTTCGTCATCTATGTCACTATTGTTATATGGTTGTGATTTGTTCTCATGTTCTTCAATCAATTGTGTGATCCTTCTAGTTATAAAATCTTTTAACTCTTGCTTCTTCTGCTCTAAAACTTCTTTTTCTTCTTTCCTTCTGGCCTGATATTTTTCAATCCAAGGTTTTCTGAGCAACATAGTAAATGGTGCGTTGTCCTCAATAAATTTAATAATCTCAAAATCTTCTTTTGTCGAAGTTCCATTATCATTCATATGGATCTAGGTGAGCTTTCCACATTGGTTTATCAGTTTTCCTCTAAATAAGCATATTCCTCCCAATGAAGGAGTCATAGCAGGCTTCCCTAAAAGTTCCCAAGTTCTTTATGTCATGATATTCATCCGTGTTTCCCCGTCTAGAACATAGTCAACGTCAAAGTCTCTTATTCTTGCTTCAATGCATTCTTTTTCTTTGAATATCTCTGATAATCTAACATGTCGGTGGTCATTTAGGGTTTCTTTTATCTGTACTAATACTTTCTCTGATTCTTTCAGGGATTCTGCCATTTATGGATATGCCTTAGGGTTTTCTTGATTCAAATTCATTCTTTCAACTTTAGCAATCATTCTAGGGCAATCCAATACTTCATGGTCCATATCTTTACAAAAAAGACAACTAGGTCTTTTCCCAGTTCATTCCTTAGCGAGATGTCCTGGTTTTCTACAATCGTAACAGAGTGTTAATCCTCTCTTTATTTTAAATGATCACCAACTTCTCTTGTATTGTGCACTAGGATCATAGGAGATAACCTACAACAAATTCTTTCTAGGATCCTGCATCCAGTTGTTAGTCCAAACATTATTTCTATGCTTAGGTATAACATATCCTTCACTATTCTTATCAGATCTACTCATATCAAACTTTCTTTCATCTACCAGTACCCTAGTGTTCAAACTAGGACATACTCTATCAAACATACCTATATTCATATTGTTGAAACAAAAATTTCCATTTATCTTACTTCTACATAGCACAAAGCTTTCAGATCTAAAAAATTTCAATATCCTTACCTTTATCAGAGCACAGAGCTTGCAAATCTTACCTCTTTTCTTCAGAAATACTCAGTTTTACCTTTCTCGGAGCATAGAGCTTTCAGATCTTACATATTTTCTTCAGATCTAACCTCTTTTCTTCAGATTGAGCTTCTTCATCAAGCACAGAGCTTCAAAGACTAAGTAGAGTATTGTGCACTAGAGCAACAGATATACGCACGAAGATTTTCACAATTTTAGAATGAATCTTTGCACAAAGCTTATTCTTTCTCAGTTCCCAGCAATCACAGTTTCAGGTCCCAACAACGAAACCATTTGTTGGCACAGGAGCAGACCCAGGGTTCAACGCTACAACAGCTCACCAACAAAACCCTAACTACCAACCCTTTAGGAAACACCTGTGAAGTAGATGAAGTCTCACTTAAGGTAGAGGTTGAGGTGGTTGCAAGACTTAGATGTATGCAACCTTAGCTGGGACACAGATCTGTGATTCCAGTATTTAACAGAGCACTCAGTAGTAAACCTTCATCGATATTCAACCACTATCTACTCTGCAGATAAAATAGAGCATCACAGTATTCACCCAGATCTAATGTATCTAAGAACTTAGCATGAGGAATTAGATCAGATCTAGCAGATTCAAGAACTAATCACATTCACCTATGTCCGGTCTAGCATCTAGATCCATCATAAGCACAAAGCATAAACAGATCTATCTATCTATATCAAGCACTTAGCAGATAACACATAAATACATAAATTACATTGCATAAAGCAAAGCAACACATCATATACGTGGTTCACCCCCCCTGGGGCTACATCCACCAACTCTTCTTCTTTATTATCTTCTTCAATAGGTTACAAGCACAGAGCCTCAAAACCCTACTCCACATATGACAGGATATTTGTGCGCACCTCGCCAAATCCTCCTTCCCCGAGCTAGGTCTAGCACAAAGCCTTTCCCAATCTGTTACAACCACTTGCACTTAGCTCTGCAAGTCTCTTATAGTATGCAAAAAGAACTTGCAAGCCTTACTTGCACTGAGCTTATCGGCCAAACTATTTACATCACCTAGCTACTTATTTATACTTTACAAAATAGGCCTAAACATGGGTAAACCCATGGGTCGACATCCCATTCCCATTATATATTCCCCAATCCCAAAAAAGACCCAAAAAGGGTCCAAGATCCTATAATATCCACTTCATCTTGCGCTCCACCTTTGACATCCTATCGAAGTCCCCAAAAATAGGTTAAACATGACCAAGAACCTTCAAAACTTTGTCAAGGGCCAACAAACACCCTTGTCGTAAACCTCTCTCACTATTGAAAAAAATTGAAGGTTCACCATTGATCGATATAGAAAATGTTTTTGATGTGATACAGCCCATTATCCCCTTTGTTGTTGGTAGGTCGAATCCACATTGAAGCAATACCAACCTAAGAAAATCCCAACTGACACAATCATAGGCTTTTTTCAAATCAATCTTTAGGATTAAGGCTTGTAGCTTTTTTTCTTTGATATTGTACAAACATTCTTGTGTCGTCCTGATGGTGTCGATAATTTGTCTTCATTTTAAAAAGCCAAATTGTTCCTCATATAAGACATGAGATAGGATCAGTCTGATGCACCTAGCAACAATTTTAGTGAATATCTTATAACAAAGGTTACATAGAGCTATCGGGTGAAACTCCTCAAAGGTAGCAAGACCATTAACCTTTGGGACGAGAGCAGTAAAAGTTGAGTTGAGGGATTTGTTTACTACTCCAGTCATACGCAACTCCTCAACTGCATCCAATAATTCTTTTACAATTAAATCATAAAAATGCAAATAGAATTCCACAGTCCACCCATCGGGGCCAGGACTCTTATCTTTGGTGAATCCCTTTAACACATCAAAAACCTCCTCCTTTGTAACTTATTTCTCAAGTTGGATGACATCATCCTCACTTACCAACCTTGGATATAAATCGACCGATGCTACCTAATCCACTATCATATTTACTCTCGGTTCTTGATAGAAGGTATTGAAATATCTCTGAGCTTCAATCTTTATAGCATCCTGCCCATAGTGTTCTTGACCCGACTCATCTTTGATCTCCCAAAAAAAAAAAATATTCCACCTGTAGCTAGAAAAATGAAGAAAAACATTAGTGCTCCTGTCCCCGCTTTTAATCCATGTCGCCCTTCTTTAATCACCAAAACATTACAGTTCATTAATACACTTACATAAAGAAGAAGTGACAAGTGATAACAAAATCACCAAAACATTACAGTCCATGCTAATGCAACAATAATACCCTTTTGTTTATTGTGAATATATTGATGCATCTAAACCCATGTTAGATAAAATCATTGCATCAAAGATCTAGACTAAGTCCTATAACATCTACAAGACTTTTATTTATTTTATTTTTTGAATTTTATTAAAAACAAATTGCATTTTTAAATATTAACATAAAATAATTTAACTTAATATTCTTTTAACCTTAACAAATTAATTATTTTCTTTACTAACCAAATATAATACTTACATTTCCTTATGAGGAGATTCATAAAGTTGGTGGTAGAGAAAAAAANCCTTCTGGATCTTTCTGCAACTTTTCAATATTATCCCTCTTCTTACTTAGTTTTCTAGCCTTCTTTCCAGTGATCTTTGTCTCGATATTCCTTTTTCCATTTTGATTCTTATCTTATTTTGACATGGTGACTTTGCGTTGTTGAGATTGTTTCAAGGGTAATATTCTTTGGTTATCTGGGATAGATATTTCAGTCTTTTGTCGGTCCTCTAGTGTTCTTGCAACTTCGTCATCTATGTCACTATTGTTACATGATTGTGATTTGTTCTCATGTTCTTCAATCAATTGTGTGATCCTTCTAGTTATAAAATCTTTTAACTCTTGCTTCTTCTGCTCTAAAACTTCTTTTTCTTCTTTCCTTCTGGCCTGATATTTTTCAATCCAAGGTTTTCTGAGCAACATAGTAAATGGTGCGTTGTCCTCAATAAATTTAATAATCTCAAAATCTTCTTTTGTCGAAGTTCCATTATCATTCATATGGATCTAGGTGAGCTTTCCACATAGGTTTATCAGTTTTCCTCTAAATAACCATATTCCTCCCAATGAAGGAGTCATAGCAGGCTTCCCTAAAAGTTCCCAAGTTCTTTATGTCATGATATTCATCTGTGTTTCCCCGTCTAGAACATAGTCAACGTCAAAGTCTCTTATTCTTGCTTCAATGCATTCTTTTTCTTTGAAGATCTCTGATAATCTAACATGTCGGTGGTCATTTAGGGTTTCTTTTATCTGTAGTAATACTTTCTCTGATTCTTTCTGGGATTCTGCCATTTATGGATATGCCTTAGGGTTTTCTTGATTCAAATTCATTCTTTCAACTTTAGCAATCATTCTAGGGAAATCCAATACTTCATGGTCCATAGATTTACAACAAAGACAACTAGGTCTTTTCCCAGTTCATTCCTTAGCGAGATGTCCTGGTTTTCTACAATCGTAACAGAGTGTTAATCCTCTCTTTATTTTAAATGATCACCAACTTCTCTTGTACTGTGCACTAGGATCATAGGAGATAACCTACAACAAATTCTTTCTAGGATCCTGCATCCAGTTGTTAGTCCAAACATTATTTCTATGCTTAGGTATAACATATCCTTCACTATTCTTATCAGATCTACTCATATCAAACTTTCTTTCATCTACCAGTACCCTAGTGTTCAAACTAGGACATACTCTATCAAACATACCTATATTCATATTGTTGAAACAAAAATTTCCATTTATCTTACTTCTACATAGCACAAAGCTTTCAGATCTAAAAAATTTCAATATCCTTACCTTTATCAGAGCACAGAGCTTGCAAATCTTACCTCTTTTCTTCAGAAATACTCAGTTTTACCTTTCTCGGAGCATAGAGCTTTCAGATCTTACATATTTTCTTCAGATCTAACCTCTTTTCTTCAGATTGAGCTTCTTCATCAAGCACAGAGCTTCAAAGACTAAGTAGAGTATTGTGCACTAGAGCAACAGATATACGCACGAAGATTTTCACAATTTTAGAATGAATCTTTGCACAAAGCTTATTCTTTCTCAGTTCCCAGCAATCACAGTTTCAGGTCCCAACAACGAAACCATTTGTTGGCACAGGAGCAGACCCAGGGTTCAACGCTACAACAGCTCACCAACAAAACCCTAACTACCAACCCTTTAGGAAACACCTGTGAAGTAGATGAAGTCTCACTTAAGGTAGAGGTTGAGGTGGTTGCAAGACTTAGATGTATGCAACCTTAGCTGGGACACAGATCTGTGATTCCAGTATTTAACAGAGCACTCAGTAGTAAACCTTCATCGATATTCAACCACTATCTACTCTGCAGATAAAATAGAGCATCACAGTATTCACCCAGATCTAATGTATCTAAGAACTTAGCATGAGGAATTAGATCAGATCTAGCAGATTCAAGAACTAATCACATTCACCTATGTCCGGTCTAGCATCTAGATCCATCATAAGCACAAAGCATAAACAGATCTATCTATCTATATCAAGCACTTAGCAGATAACACATAAATACATAAATTACATTGCATAAAGCAAAGCAACACATCATATACGTGGTTCACCCCCCCTGGGGCTACATCCACCAACTCTTCTTCTTTATTATCTTCTTCAATAGGTTACAAGCACAGAGCCTCAAAACCCTACTCCACATATGACAGGATATTTGTGCGCACCTCGCCAAATCCTCCTTCCCCGAGCTAGGTCTAGCACAAAGCCTTTCCCAATCTGTTACAACCACTTGCACTTAGCTCTGCAAGTCTCTTATAGTATGCAAAAAGAACTTGCAAGCCTTACTTGCACTGAGCTTATCGGCCAAACTATTTACATCACCTAGCTACTTATTTATACTTTACAAAATAGGCCTAAACATGGGTAAACCCATGGGTCGACATCCCATTCCCATTATATATTCCCCAATCCCAAAAAAGACCCAAAAAGGGTCCAAGATCCTATAATATCCACTTCATCTTGCGCTCCACCTTTGACATCCTATCGAAGTCCCCAAAAATAGGTTAAACATGACCAAGAACCTTCAAAACTTTGTCAAGGGCCAACAAACACCCTTGTCGTAAACCTCTCTCACTATTGAAAAAAATTGAAGGTTCACCATTGATCGATATAGAAAATGTTTTTGATGTGATACAGCCCATTATCCCCTTTGTTGTTGGTAGGTCGAATCCACATTGAAGCAATACCAACCTAAGAAAATCCCAACTGACACAATCATAGGCTTTTTTCAAATCAATCTTTAGGATTAAGGCTTGTAGCTTTTTTTCTTTGATATTGTACAAACATTCTTGTGTCGTCCTGATGGTGTCGATAATTTGTCTTCATTTTAAAAAGCCAAATTGTTCCTCATATAAGACATGAGATAGGATCAGTCTGATGCACCTAGCAACAATTTTAGTGAATATCTTATAACAAAGGTTACATAGAGCTATCGGGTGAAACTCCTCAAAGGTAGCAAGACCATTAACCTTTGGGACGAGAGCAGTAAAAGTTGAGTTGAGGGATTTGTTTACTACTCCAGTCATACGCAACTCCTCAACTGCATCCAATAATTCTTTTACAATTAAATCATAAAAATGCAAATAGAATTCCACAGTCCACCCATCGGGGCCAGGACTCTTATCTTTGGTGAATCCCTTTAACACATCAAAAACCTCCTCCTTTGTAACTTATTTCTCAAGTTGGATGACATCATCCTCACTTACCAACCTTGGATATAAATCGACCGATGCTACCTAATCCACTATCATATTTACTCTCGGTTCTTGATAGAAGGTATTGAAATATCTCTGAGCTTCAATCTTTATAGCATCCTGCCCATAGTGTTCTTGACCCGACTCATCTTTGATCTCCCAAAAAAAAAAAATATTCCACCTGTAGCTAGAAAAATGAAGAAAAACATTAGTGCTCCTGTCCCCGCTTTTAATCCATGTCGCCCTTCTTTAATCACCAAAACATTACAGTTCATTAATACACTTACATAAAGAAGAAGTGACAAGTGATAACAAAATCACCAAAACATTACAGTCCATGCTAATGCAACAATAATACCCTTTTGTTTATTGTGAATATATTGATGCATCTAAACCCATGTTAGATAAAATCATTGCATCAAAGATCTAGACTAAGTCCTATAACATCTACAAGACTTTTATTTATTTTATTTTTTGAATTTTATTAAAAACAAATTGCATTTTTAAATATTAACATAAAATAATTTAACTTAATATTCTTTTAACCTTAACAAATTAATTATTTTCTTTACTAACCAAATATAATACTTACATTTCCTTATGAGGAGATTCATAAAGTTGGTGGTAGAGAAAAAAAATTATAAAGTCATTTAAAACAAATTTGGTATTTTCAAATTTGTTATTAATAATGATTTCCTTTTCATATTTAATAATTTAAATTTAAATAATTATAATTTAAAATAATATTTTTTTAAATATAACTATTATAAATTTAGTTATGAACAATCACTATAAAATTATTATTGAAATAAAT
>JZKD02S1083858.1:0-13145 GCA_000966675.3 Picea glauca | reverse complement strand
GAGGAGTATAATTATTATTTACGTTGTTTTTATTTTATTTTATTTTATTTTTTAAATAGATAGATAAAATTTTACCACTAGCATAATTTAGACTTAGACCTTAAATTTTCGTGCTGGGAGACATTTTATTGGGGAATTTGTTTTTAAAAATTCTTAACACGTTAACACGTTATTCGTCCTAAGGCCATCTAGGTTCGTTCATTTATCATCAACAACGCGACGTGCCCTTCAGGATGCACTAGGTGCTCCAAGGGTGCCACTCGCCTTAATCTATTCCCCTTACGCGACGTGCCCTTCAGAACTCACTACGTGCTCCAAGGGTGCCACTCGCCTCTGTCCATTTTCCTTGTGTGGCGTGCCCTTCAGGATGCACCACATGTTCCAAGGGTGCCACTCACCTCTTGACTGACTTGGTAGACATCAAAAACCCCTGGAGTCAATACTCCGCTAGGTGAACTTGTGGGAGACTAAGGGCCTCTAAGGAATAAAGCCCTCACCTTATTGCACGCCCCTTAGAATCATCGTGAGCGACTATCACAGTTTTCCCTCATGGCATCGTGGGTCCTCTTGAACTAGGTAAACATTAACCTACAGTTCGAGCCATGGTGGGAGTGCTAGTAGGCTGTGGCAGGGATGTTGTCCACACCTCTCCCTCAACATCTCTGGTAGTCATGCGTGACCCCTTTACTGTACATGTGAGTCTAGTCGGCAAGCTATCGTCGGCCTGCATCATCAACGAATCATGTAAGAATATATCCATATCATATCATCTAATTAGATGCACTAATATCACAGTAAAACATTCAAACCCCAATGGTACACTCCCCGACTCGATTCGGAGTCCAAGGGGTTCCATCGATGCCTCTGCATCCTCGAGGTCCAAAATCTTGCACACTCAGTAAAACTGAGTCAATAGCACCTGTCTATGTCAATGCAGTAAAACAACTTGTCATCAACCCATAACGCCCCATAATCAAAATCAAATGTTTTAATAGCATAATAATCTGGATCACTTGCGAGAAAGTGTCCTCAAAGAATAAGTTTGCTCAGTGCGCCAGAGTTGGATGTTACAAACTACGTCTAACGATCCCTCTAGTAGTGAGTGCTTGTGTCGTGTGCACCGGGCGCTTCGTAGGGGCATCCCAGGGGGGCCAGGTATGCCCCCCCTGGTTACATGCAGTGTTCGGGGCAACGCCCTAAATTTATTTTTTTTGGGTGGTTTTTGCTATTTTTAGTGGATTTTGATATTTTTGGTGGTTTTCTAAATTAATCCTGTATTAAGGGATTAGGGTTTTGGTATCTACGAAATACCTAAAAACATTGTATATATTGTATGGTGAATGGTGAAATTCGATATAATGAATATAAGAGAGGTTTTCTCAAGTTGAGGGTTTCCGATATAAATCTTTATGTACTATGTGTATGAGCCATTGATTAAATTGTGTTTTTCTTAAGAATCTATATGCATTGGTTTACTTCACAGGTTTAAAACTTACACGGGTTTAGTGGGGGTTATCTCAACCATTCTTGGTTCCCCTCACCATCTCTTTCATAGCATCTGTGGTCTATCTTGGAAAACCCCCCTTTCAGCAGTTATGCAACACTTATCCATTTTCTCTTACTAACAGAAATTACATTCAATGACCTTTTATACAAAGGTTCATCAAATCAAACATTAACACATATCAAGTTTACCATAGTCTCTTGGAAAATATAGTTATATTTACAAACTGGGGGAAACAGGGGTTTCACAGAGGTCTAGGTATGTGAGCTACAAGCAAATTGAAACCATTTACTATGGCAACATGGATGACAAGAACAATATCATGGAGAAATTCGAGTGGCCCGCAGAGGAGGAGATGCAGGCCAGAGCATTGAGGGAGTGACAGAGGATCAAGTATATCTAGAGGAAGGCCAGGTTAACGATCAAGAGAAATTAGGTAGTTTCCATCAAGTCAACCCTATTCCTGGAATATGGGGATGTGTTGGAAGAAATGGGAGAGAGGGACAAGGGAATCCAGTAGTAGAGAACAAGAGTTTATTTCCTGTAGCGAGGTACTAGGAAGCTCTAACCATAGATATTGGTAGTCGTAATTATGTTGAAGTAGGGGCTAATATGATGGACTTGGAAGGGAAAGAATTTTATGTGTCCAGTGCCATAATCAAGGGCCCCGGTTATAGATATTTTGGGGCTACAAACTTCCTCCCCATCCCCACAAAGTTTTTCGATAAGCCCCCTTGAGGCGAAGAAGAGGAGGTGTAGATATGTGATCTACAAGTGAATTGACGCCAGTTCATATAATGGATATAGGAATGATGAGGATGGTATCTTGGAGAAATTCAAGCAACCTATGGAGGAGGATATGTGAGGTAGAGCACCGAGGAAGTGGCAAAGGATCAGTTCCATGCGCTAAATTATGACCCTAATTTGCAATAAACATGCATACCTAGCAACAAGCCATCTTAATTACTATTTTTGTCAAGCCAATACTGAATAGCTCTTCTTAAAAACCAAATTTTTGAAGATGTACGCACCTTGCACCACTACTACCTGCATATGTATGCTAGGTGCACCATTATTGTCCGCGTACGTACGCTAGTTGCACCATTACAACCCATGTATACCCACAAAAGTTGCAAAAAATAAAAAGTTGCAAGGGAATACGGGCTTTTAGCTAGTTTCCTAACCAATTGACCGCCCATAGCCCGTCACCCAACCGAATAACTATCTTTTTGGCATATAAAAGAAGGTGTTGGGGTCCCATTATAGAGAGAAGAATGAAAGTAGTGAAACTTTGTCCATTTCCTAATCCTCCCTTGCCCCAAGAATTTGCAGCCACATTGTGAGTTTGAGCCAAAATTTCCCATTCTTGCCCCTTTTTCCTCATTCATAAACCTATGCCTATTCTCTCGAGAGAAGTGTGAGAAAAGAAGGATACATGGAAGTAGTTGGAGCTTGGTGAAGAGGAGACCAGGACCGGGTTCGAGGATAAGTCATCGATCTCATTTTGTAAGTGACATTATGAGATTAATATAAAGAAGTACTTTTGTCATCCTGCCATATGATGTGTTTAATTTGAATGATTGATTTACGTTTTGTCATAACATCTAACCCATTAATCCATATATAGAATGCTTATTCACAGTTTCTTGTTTGTCTTTTGGTGAATGCAGGTCAGCCTTGGGAGGAGATTTGCAGTCAAGAAGCGATCGAACGCATTGGGATCGACATCGGATGTGGAGTTCAAGGTAAGACTATCGGATACCTATACTTTGTAATTTATATGTGAATATGGGGTGTTGTCAGGATAGTGGTTAAGAGTGAGAGACTTTAGACGGTTAGCTCTGCTTGCACTTTAGAACCCTAGTGTAGTCCATAGGGGATTTTTCCCACTATAGAAGAATTGGTGACCATACTGGGGAGCCTCTAGGGTTTTTAGGGGATTTCTATTTTTGGGTATTGTTAATTGATTTATTTACTGTTTTTTGAGTTTCAGTAAGTTTCTGTGTCTTTAAGGGATTCTGGTCTTCCATACCAGCACTCCATGCCTGTGCTTGACTGTTAATTGTTTCTTTTTTTATAGAAGTCACAGAGGTGTACGCGGCCTGCAGTGGGTCTGCACGCGTACATACACACCCTATATTTGGACCGCCCGCATACATACGCAGGCTGTTGAAGTATCAGTAGTGTGCCTCTGTCTAGAAAATATTTTTGAAGAAAAGGCAGTCATCCTCTTCCCTATGAAGCCATTTTTCTCAGGGGTTTTCTTGATTTAGCCCTAGTCTTTGTTTCGTACAGTCTTTGGCCTAGGTCTGATAGCAGTTAGCTTTTTCTTTATCAAGATTTCTTGTGTTTTCTTGATTAGGGTTTGAGACAAGTTTTGTGAGTTTTTTTTATTAACTTGTTTACTACTGTCGGTAACTCTCTGCGAGCCACAGTAGACTAGAAATTGGTTTTTGGTCTCGTCTTGTATTCACTTTTCCCTTTTTACTTGCTTTAGAAGAAAAGAAAAGAATTCATTTTCAAGTTNATATGTGAATATGGGGTGTTGTCAGGATAGTGGTTAAGAGTGGGAGACTTTAGACGGTTAGCTCTGCTTGCACTTTAGAAACCTAGTGTAGTCCATAGGGGAGTTTTCCCACTATAGCAGAATTGGCAACCATACTGGGGAGCCTCTAGGGTTTTTAGGGGATTTCTGTTTTTGGGTATTGTTAATTGATTTATTTACTGTTTTTTGAGTTTCAGTAAGTTTCTGTGTCTTTAAGGGATTCTGTTCTTCCATACCATCACTCCATGCATGTGCTTGACTGTTAATTGTTTCTTTTTTTAGAGAAGTCACAGAGGTGTACGCGGCCTGCAGTGGGTCTGCACGCGTACATACGCACCCTATATTTGGACAGCCCGCATACATACGCAGGCTGCTGAAGTATCAGTAGTGTGCCTCTGTCAGGAAAATATTTTTGAAGAAAAGGAAGTCATCCTCTTCCCTATGAAGCCATTTTTCTCAGGGGTTTTCTTGATTTAGCCCTGGTCTCTGTTTTGTACAGTCTTTGACCTAGGTCTGATAGCAGTTAGATTTTTCTTTATCAAGATTTCTTGTGTTTTCTTGATTAGGGTTTGAGACAAGTTTTGTGAGTTTTTTTTATTAACTTGTTTACTACTATCGGTAACTCTCTGCGAGCCACAGTAGACTAGAAATTGGTTTTTGGTCTCGTCTTGTATTCACTTTTCCCTTTTTACTTGCTTTAGAAGAAAAGAAAAGAATTCATTTTCAAGTTTCTTATTTTGGAGCATAAGAAAAATAAAAAAAAATCAGTTTCTTGTTTGGTTAAGTAGTTAAGTTAGTTGTTTTTTCAGGAAGAAGAATGCTTTCTTAAGTTATTTACCGAATACTTAGGACTTTAAGTAACTCGCAGTCGATCGAAATTCAGTTTTGAGTTTTTCTTTTAAAAGATCTTAGAGAGAAAAGTTAGTTAAAGATTGTTCAATTTGCAAATCTTTGTTTATTGAAGAAGAAGTAATTTTGTTTCCATCATTTGTTCTTCTATTTCATCTCTTAGAAAACACCATCAGTTTCATTTTCGTTGCTTTCAATTAAGATAAACCACTTAAAAATAACGCTTAATTAAAATTAATCAAACTTTGTGTTTGTATGGTCCATTAACTAGATTAGGCTAGAGCCTTGATTTAGGTTGGAGAGGAAACTCTTCAAGGCTATAAAACAAACATAGGAGTCTNAATTAATCCTGTATTAAGGGATTAGGGTTTTGGTATCTACGAAATACCTAAAAACATTGTATATATTGTATGGTGAATGGTGAAATTCGATATAATGAATATAAGAGAGGTTTTCTCAAGTTGAGGGTTTCCGATATAAATCTTTATGTACTATGTGTATGAGCCATTGATTAAATTGTGTTTTTCTTAAGAATCTATATGCATTGGTTTACTTCACAGGTTTAAAACTTACACGGGTTTAGTGGGGGTTATCTCAACCATTCTTGGTTCCCCTCACCATCTCTTTCATAGCATCTGTGGTCTATCTTGGAAAACCCCCCTTTCAGCAGTTATGCAACACTTATCCATTTTCTCTTACTAACAGAAATTACATTCAATGACCTTTTATACAAAGGTTCATCAAATCAAACATTAACACATATCAAGTTTACCATAGTCTCTTGGAAAATATAGTTATATTTACAAACTGGGGGAAACAGGGGTTTCACAGAGGTCTAGGTATGTGAGCTACAAGCAAATTGAAACCATTTACTATGGCAACATGGATGACAAGAACAATATCATGGAGAAATTCGAGTGGCCCGCAGAGGAGGAGATGCAGGCCAGAGCATTGAGGGAGTGACAGAGGATCAAGTATATCTAGAGGAAGGCCAGGTTAACGATCAAGAGAAATTAGGTAGTTTCCATCAAGTCAACCCTATTCCTGGAATATGGGGATGTGTTGGAAGAAATGGGAGAGAGGGACAAGGGAATCCAGTAGTAGAGAACAAGAGTTTATTTCCTGTAGCGAGGTACTAGGAAGCTCTAACCATAGATATTGGTAGTCGTAATTATGTTGAAGTAGGGGCTAATATGATGGACTTGGAAGGGAAAGAATTTTATGTGTCCAGTGCCATAATCAAGGGCCCCGGTTATAGATATTTTGGGGCTACAAACTTCCTCCCCATCCCCACAAAGTTTTTCGATAAGCCCCCTTGAGGCGAAGAAGAGGAGGTGTAGATATGTGATCTACAAGTGAATTGACGCCAGTTCATATAATGGATATAGGAATGATGAGGATGGTATCTTGGAGAAATTCAAGCAACCTATGGAGGAGGATATGTGAGGTAGAGCACCGAGGAAGTGGCAAAGGATCAGTTCCATGCGCTAAATTATGACCCTAATTTGCAATAAACATGCATACCTAGCAACAAGCCATCTTAATTACTATTTTTGTCAAGCCAATACTGAATAGCTCTTCTTAAAAACCAAATTTTTGAAGATGTACGCACCTTGCACCACTACTACCTGCATATGTATGCTAGGTGCACCATTATTGTCCGCGTACGTACGCTAGTTGCACCATTACAACCCATGTATACCCACAAAAGTTGCAAAAAATAAAAAGTTGCAAGGGAATACGGGCTTTTAGCTAGTTTCCTAACCAATTGACCGCCCATAGCCCGTCACCCAACCGAATAACTATCTTTTTGGCATATAAAAGAAGGTGTTGGGGTCCCATTATAGAGAGAAGAATGAAAGTAGTGAAACTTTGTCCATTTCCTAATCCTCCCTTGCCCCAAGAATTTGCAGCCACATTGTGAGTTTGAGCCAAAATTTCCCATTCTTGCCCCTTTTTCCTCATTCATAAACCTATGCCTATTCTCTCGAGAGAAGTGTGAGAAAAGAAGGATACATGGAAGTAGTTGGAGCTTGGTGAAGAGGAGACCAGGACCGGGTTCGAGGATAAGTCATCGATCTCATTTTGTAAGTGACATTATGAGATTAATATAAAGAAGTACTTTTGTCATCCTGCCATATGATGTGTTTAATTTGAATGATTGATTTACGTTTTGTCATAACATCTAACCCATTAATCCATATATAGAATGCTTATTCACAGTTTCTTGTTTGTCTTTTGGTGAATGCAGGTCAGCCTTGGGAGGAGATTTGCAGTCAAGAAGCGATCGAACGCATTGGGATCGACATCGGATGTGGAGTTCAAGGTAAGACTATCGGATACCTATACTTTGTAATTTATATGTGAATATGGGGTGTTGTCAGGATAGTGGTTAAGAGTGAGAGACTTTAGACGGTTAGCTCTGCTTGCACTTTAGAACCCTAGTGTAGTCCATAGGGGATTTTTCCCACTATAGAAGAATTGGTGACCATACTGGGGAGCCTCTAGGGTTTTTAGGGGATTTCTATTTTTGGGTATTGTTAATTGATTTATTTACTGTTTTTTGAGTTTCAGTAAGTTTCTGTGTCTTTAAGGGATTCTGGTCTTCCATACCAGCACTCCATGCCTGTGCTTGACTGTTAATTGTTTCTTTTTTTATAGAAGTCACAGAGGTGTACGCGGCCTGCAGTGGGTCTGCACGCGTACATACACACCCTATATTTGGACCGCCCGCATACATACGCAGGCTGTTGAAGTATCAGTAGTGTGCCTCTGTCTAGAAAATATTTTTGAAGAAAAGGCAGTCATCCTCTTCCCTATGAAGCCATTTTTCTCAGGGGTTTTCTTGATTTAGCCCTAGTCTTTGTTTCGTACAGTCTTTGGCCTAGGTCTGATAGCAGTTAGCTTTTTCTTTATCAAGATTTCTTGTGTTTTCTTGATTAGGGTTTGAGACAAGTTTTGTGAGTTTTTTTTATTAACTTGTTTACTACTGTCGGTAACTCTCTGCGAGCCACAGTAGACTAGAAATTGGTTTTTGGTCTCGTCTTGTATTCACTTTTCCCTTTTTACTTGCTTTAGAAGAAAAGAAAAGAATTCATTTTCAAGTTTCTTATTTTGGAGCATAAGAAAAATAAAAAAAAATCAGTTTCTTGTTTGGTTAAGTAGTTAAGTTAGTTGTTTTTTCAGGAAGAAGAATGCTTTCTTAAGTTATTTACCGAATACTTAGGACTTTAAGTAACTCGCAGTCGATCGAAATTCAGTTTTGAGTTTTTCTTTTAAAAGATCTTAGAGAGAAAAGTTAGTTAAAGATTGTTCAATTTGCAAATCTTTGTTTATTGAAGAAGAAGTAATTTTGTTTCCATCATTTGTTCTTCTATTTCATCTCTTAGAAAACACCATCAGTTTCATTTTCGTTGCTTTCAATTAAGATAAACCACTTAAAAATAACGCTTAATTAAAATTAATCAAACTTTGTGTTTGTATGGTCCATTAACTAGATTAGGCTAGAGCCTTGATTTAGGTTGGAGAGGAAACTCTTCAAGGCTATAAAACAAACATAGGAGTCTRTGCGAGGGAGTGAAAAAGTCCAGTAAYGTGGAAACTATCCGGAACACCCCTCTARCATAGGGGCTAAACATGAGGTCGYGTGCRGAAAGGTAGCAGAGATAACCCCTCCAAAGTTGGACCAATAGTAGTGGAGGAATGCATATAGAGGACTTGTCTTGGGATTAYGTTGATCACATTTGCCATGGAGCTTCATGGGTCTTGAATCCATTTGAGGTCCTCAGCTGTCTTCCAGAACACTTGCTTTCAATACCCTCRATAGGTTTCGGGCTTGATACCCTGCTCATTACGGTCCACCCGACTGTCRGYTGTACCCGCCTGGTAGTCGTTCACRAGTTGGAAACCTAGTTGCCTTTGATTTCAGGGACTTACACAGGTGACTGCGGGGGTATACCGCGGTACCTAGGGTAGACATCAAGCCACGCTTTGCAAAGTATACCCAGAGGGTGCTTCCATGTTCGAGTTGCACTTGCACCGGTAAGTTGCTCTAGTGTTGGTTGTTGTAACTGCTCTTCCAACTAGTAATAGTGGTTTGCTTGCTCCATCTTATAGGAACTTTTTTCTAGTGTGTGTTTTAGTCTTCAACGATAGAAAGCCTTAGTGTGTGTTTTAGTCTTCAACGATAGAAAGCCTTAGTGTGTCATTGATCCTCTCACATAGTGGAATATCAAGAACTCCGCCGGTCGCGAAGGATTTTAGGCCTGTCGCTGGTTAACTTGGAGCCACTACCACCACCGCGAAGGCAAAGACTTGACCAAGAAGGGTCATTTGAGGCGACCAGGTCACATGAAGTTGTACCCGAGCCATCTCCAAGAGGAGAACATTCGTTTCTGGAGGGACCAACTGTTTCTTACCTTGGAGCAGAAGCTCTCAGTCCGTATAACTTTCTGATCACTGACTTATCGGTGCCACTCATGATACAGATTGCCCCTCCAAGGGTAACACATCACGAGCGTTAGATAATCCTACAAGCAGTAATGGAAGCAAATGTTGCTACTTCGTCAGGGAGTCCTCATACTCCCTCTACGACGGCCACAACCGGGGGCATTCCGCCTCCTAACTCACCTTCGTAGGTCTGGGCCACTATGNTCGGTAACTCTCTGCGAGCCACAGTAGACTAGAAATTGGTTTTTGGTCTCGTCTTGTATTCACTTTTCCCTTTTTACTTGCTTTAGAAGAAAAGAAAAGAATTCATTTTCAAGTTTCTTATTTTGGAGCATAAGAAAAATAAAAAAAAATCAGTTTCTTGTTTGGTTAAGTAGTTAAGTTAGTTGTTTTTTCAGGAAGAAGAATGCTTTCTTAAGTTATTTACCGAATACTTAGGACTTTAAGTAACTCGCAGTCGATCGAAATTCAGTTTTGAGTTTTTCTTTTAAAAGATCTTAGAGAGAAAAGTTAGTTAAAGATTGTTCAATTTGCAAATCTTTGTTTATTGAAGAAGAAGTAATTTTGTTTCCATCATTTGTTCTTCTATTTCATCTCTTAGAAAACACCATCAGTTTCATTTTCGTTGCTTTCAATTAAGATAAACCACTTAAAAATAACGCTTAATTAAAATTAATCAAACTTTGTGTTTGTATGGTCCATTAACTAGATTAGGCTAGAGCCTTGATTTAGGTTGGAGAGGAAACTCTTCAAGGCTATAAAACAAACATAGGAGTCTATGCGAGGGAGTGAAAAAGTCCAGTAATGTGGAAACTATCCGGAACACCCCTCTAGCATAGGGGCTAAACATGAGGTCGTGTGCGGAAAGGTAGCAGAGATAACCCCTCCAAAGTTGGACCAATAGTAGTGGAGGAATGCATATAGAGGACTTGTCTTGGGATTACGTTGATCACATTTGCCATGGAGCTTCATGGGTCTTGAATCCATTTGAGGTCCTCAGCTGTCTTCCAGAACACTTGCTTTCAATACCCTCGATAGGTTTCGGGCTTGATACCCTGCTCATTACGGTCCACCCGACTGTCGGCTGTACCCGCCTGGTAGTCGTTCACAAGTTGGAAACCTAGTTGCCTTTGATTTCAGGGACTTACACAGGTGACTGCGGGGGTATACCGCGGTACCTAGGGTAGACATCAAGCCACGCTTTGCAAAGTATACCCAGAGGGTGCTTCCGTGTTCGAGTTGCACTTGCACCGGTAAGTTGCTCTAGTGTTGGTTGTTGTAACTTCTCTTCCAACCAGTAATAGTGGTTTGCTTGCTCCATCTTATAGGAACTTTTTTCTAGTGTATGATTTAGTCTTCAACGATAGAAAGCCTTAGTGTGTGTTTTAGTCTTCAGCGATAGAAAGCCTTAGTGTGTCGTTGATCCTCTCACATAGTGGAATATCAAGAACTCCGCCGGTCGTGAAGGATTTTAGGCCTGTCATTGGTTAACTTGGAGCCACTACCACCACCGCGAAGGCAAAGACTTGACCAAGAAGGGTCATTTAAGGCGACCAGGTCACATGAAGTTGTACCCAAGCCATCTCCAAGAGAAGAACATTCGTTTCTGGAGGGACCAACTGTTTCTTACCTTGGAGCAGAAGCTCTCGGTCCGTATAACTTTCTGATCAGTGACTTATCAGTGCCACTCATGATACAGATTGCCCCTCCAAGGGTAACACATCACGAGCATTAGATAATCCTACAAGAAGTAATGGAAGCAAATGTTGCTACTTTGTCAGGGAGTCCTCATACTCCCTCTACGATGGCCACAACCGGGGGCATTCCGCCTCCTAACTCACCTTCGTAGGTCTGGGCCACTATGGTCTCGATCGCCTCTACCTCGAGCAGTGATTTGATTCCGTCCATGGTGGCGATCACTGCACCGTTTACGTAGAGTGCGATGGACCCTCCATTTTTATACAAGATGCCCAACTTTGACATGAACTCAGTCCTCTCCTACTCCACTTTATAGACTTTGGGTCTGGGGGCAGGGAGCTCGAACACTCCTCTGCAAGGGTCCATGGGGGGAACCTCGGCCCCTTACAATACTTTCCCTTATGGTGGGGATCATATACCTTCATTGTCTCCATCGCTTGGCGACACTTCTCAGCAACCCGTCTGGTCGACCATGAACTACAACCTGTATGGAGCAGGTATTCAAGGACCTTCTTCTATTACCACACCGATGGGTTCTTTACCATTCTCTTTGTTCGACGTGTTTGGTAAAAATGCATTCTCATCAGCTGCCATCTCGGTCGGGGGCAACCCTGGTTTTGGATCACAAAATCCTGCGCAGGGTATTATTCCAGCACAAGGGGCACACACTTCTCAAGGACCTTGGAATCTATGGTAGGAATCAGTTCCCTCATCAGGGATGTCGACCGGGGGAAACCCCTTCCATGGTCAATGGAACCCCGGGCAAGGCTCATGACCTATTCCCGTCGGATCGGTAGGGGGAAACCCTTTCCAGAACCTTTGAAACACTACGTTGGGAGAAATCCCTTCTCAACCCTCAACATCCTACTATGGGAATTAGTCGATGATGTCTCAACAAGCGCAGCATCTTAATGTCGGCCTAGGCCATGGTTTTTACCAGAACCTATGCCAGCAACCTAACTTTTCCTGACAACCTGGTGCTAGCCAAAACCCAGACTCCTATCCTCTTGTACATACTCAACAACCTAAGCTATCGTTTCTGGCAACTTTTCATTTTCCAGACTTGTCAAGATTATTGAATGACCCAATCTATCACGATCCACGTTGGCCTTCCATGCTGACCAAGTTGCCTTCATACATTCCAAAGTTCAAAGGCAAGCCTAACGAAGATCCAGGTGATCATGTGACCACATTTCATCTGTGGTGCTCATCCAATTCTTTGAGGGACGACTCCATTCAGTTGCGTTTGTTTCAATGCACTCTTATCGCGAGTGCCGCGAAATGGTACATCGAGCTCGACCGCTCAAGATACTCTACTTTTGGTGAATTGGCAATGGTTTTCTTAAACCATTTTCAATTACCTATGAGATATGATGCCTGCACAAAATTGTTGGCCAACTTTGAGTAGACAAAGGATGTCCATATCTCTGATCACATCCAAGAATGGTGGCGTCGTAAGAGTTTGATTAAAGTACCAGTTCCACCAGCATTCCTGTTGGAATGGTTCCTTAAGTCTTTGGTACCCCAGTTATCCAAAGGCGTAACAACATCAGGGGTCTTTTCGGAGGAAGAAGCGATAATGAGAGCTCAATAGCTAGAGTTGATTTACTCTCAGTCTGGTTTTCTTTACGAAGTTTTGCCAGATGCGCCACGATCTATTCTTGATAAGACCGGACATAAGTTTGGACCACATGTTGACAACATTGTTGGTTCAGCACAATAAAATCCCATTGATCCGTTGTCAAACCAATTGCAACAATTGTCAATACAGCAGACAATGTCCAGCCCAACTCCTAGTTCAGTTGCTCTCCCTGCTCAGACATCGAATGTACACATCGTGCAATCGACAAGCCCAAAGGCCAGCCAGTAGGCCGAAGGGAAGAAAAAGAAGCAAAAGAAGGGTAAGGGGGATAATAAACCCACCAATAATGCTGGCGGGGGCAACATAGGGAAAAAGAAGTCGAAGTATCTGTGAAACCTATGCGCGGAAGACCACCCAACTCACCTTGGCCCTTGACTCGCGGAGGCCCAAAAGTTATTGGCACAGCAACAGCCTACAGTGTTAACGAACCCATTTCCTCATGGGCTAAATTTAACTCA
>JZKD02S1083847.1:0-13146 GCA_000966675.3 Picea glauca | reverse complement strand
ACAAACTTTGAATAATCGCTTTTGGTAAATGATACTCTTTCAACATAGGGAGGGTTACATTGGTTCCTTACTCTGATGACCTCCATTCTCCTTCAAAAGAACAATTAATTTAATTGCATGTCTCTCATTGTTTCAGCATCGTGAAGAGGTTGGGGGGGAGCTCAATCATACATTTATGTTGGCTACATCTATAGCATTAAATCAAAGACATTCCCCATTTTTTCTCCAACATCTATTCCAACTTTAATGTGAACAACCTTGAAAAGAGAGAATGGATTTTGCTTCCTTCAATTTGGCCAATTTTGAACTCAAAGCCTTGGGCAACACATTGAATGCATTCAAAATTGAAGCCCTACTTTTTAATTACGCCTCTATGACACCAATAAATCTTATGTTTAATGGCAACATTTGCATGTAAACGTGCACATTCATTTGGATTGTTATCAACATGATGATCAATTCTTAGAGAAAGATGTCCCAATGTCACAATAGATGTCAAAAGATACTCAAGCTATTTTTCAAAATTTGCAAATTCCTTCAACAAGGTACATCTTCAATAAACATCAACATATCATAAAGCTTCCATCCCTTGCACCAAGTGTATCCATAACCTACAGTTGCAACTTTGACCATGATAATAGCAAGCAGCAAAACATAGTACGTATATATGGTCATAGTTGGTTACAATTGAGAACTAGAATTCCCAATAACAACTATGATTGGCATACTTATAGTACATGATGATGCTAACATTTTTACCTCCTACCTTGACTGTTGACAACCTATGAGGCCATCAAAGAATTGTCATGATGTTGCAGAGTACTATTGACAACCTTTGAGGCCATTAAAGAATCAAAAGTTGGCAATGCTTCCTAGAATGACAATAACAACTCAACTTCATCCTTTAGATGATTTTTAAGCACCTAAGGAAAAACTTGAAACTATCAAAACAAGCAGTGATCCATTGCTCCCAATATCGTATCTTACATTGACATGTTTGTTGTAGTGTGGCAAAATGCAAAGATGCCCACCATACTGAATTATTAATATTTTTGTCTAGCATCAAGCATAAACTTGTGTTCTTCATCTAAAAAGTGAGACCCGATGCAAAGAAAGTTGCAATACATATGTGTTTGTTGTTCCAACAAAATCAAATACCTAAAAGTTGCAACTTTACATATTTCGTAATCAAACAAGGAAATCGACAAATCCACCACATGCTCTCTCCAAGCGAGTATTGATATCACAACTCGCATTGTGTGTTTCCTAGCAAATCCAAAACTAGGTGGGAGGTATAATAATATCCCTCATTGATCTCTTCAGTGTTCTTTTCCCATTTAATTTCCAAAAAATCAAATAAAATCTCTCTTGCATTCAACCCTGGTCTAATATGGCTTCTCACACAATTCCACGGGAATGGAAGGTTTTAACAAAGATACAAAGAGCTCATTTAGAAGTAAAAAGAAGAAAATCCTTTCAATATCGTATTTCCATCACATCCAAAGGCCATATTTTTCTTTCCACTACCACGACCAATATCTGGAAATCTTCACTAAATAAAGCATAATGACAAACTATGGAGCATTTTGGTGCCTTCCAATCACCCAATTGATCATTGCATCCTCAAAATGATATGTGAGAAATCAACCACTCCCAACTAGTGTGGGGATCAATCCACCTAGCAACAATGCATTGCACCATATGATAATCACAACAACACCATATGCGCTTGCAACTTCCAAGTGTTGGGGTATTGCCATTAACAACCTTAAGATACAAAGTATTGTACAATCATGAATCAAATCTTCATGACAAATCAAAATATCTTTTGTTGGTTTAGAGTTGGCGGACATCCCTAACAACAACATCAAAATGACTATCCTTTTCTTAGTAAAGATTAAACACACAAAATGAGTCAAGAAAAGGAACCATCACAAATCAACCTAAGACATACATATCGACATTCAAGATGCTTTGAAATCCAACTTGCTCCCAAAACTCAACAATAAAAATGAGAGAGTGTAGTCAACTCTGAATCTACAATCAATTTTCATCATTACAAAATTGA
The DNA here is from genome assembly GCA_000966675.3 of Picea glauca. Lineage (NCBI taxonomy): Eukaryota > Viridiplantae > Streptophyta > Pinopsida > Pinales > Pinaceae > Picea > Picea glauca. The sequence goes on along the minus strand of JZKD02S1083847.1, from coordinate 11,078 downwards.
GAATATTATCTTGGAACTTTTGAAGCATTTGTCCAATGCAACATTCATGGAAAGGAATAAAAGAGTATTCACAATGGAATGCAAAAAATGAAATTGTCAAAAGAGAAAATGTGACATAACATTCATATGTCAAACTCAAGTGTGCTATAAAGGAAAGATAAAGTAATCCAACCTAACTAAGAGGAAGTCAAATGCTATGTGCCAACATAGACTAACACTTCTCAGCAAGCTTCCAAGTGCATATACCGACACCAAGCCGCATAGATCAAAGAAACCTTAGGCTACATTTTGAGGAAAGCCACTTTTATTCATATTGAGCTCTTCCTTTCTAGCCCCCCAAAGTGGAAGATGGAAGACAATAAAAATTCCAATGCAAAAGACAATTTAAACTGGTACTACATTTTAAACATTGGATTAGTGGCTCACAAAGAGAATCTATGTCCAACCAATCTAAAAAAACATCAAACAACCAAAAAGACATGCAATGTATTTACAATATTAGGCATGTGACATATTTCACTTCCTCAAAGTTCCCTGTTTCCAAATAGAGACGGAAGATTTCTAAAATCAATCTAAAAATCACAAATTTAATTGAATGTAAATACTAGAGTCCAATGCAATTGTTATACCAGCAGATACATTTTTAACTTGCAAAAGAACAATCAAGGTAGAAGAAATGATGCAGATTGATGAAGGAAGTTGACATTGAACAAGTGGGCTTCTTTTCTTATAAAGCAGGCTCTCCTGTCTTTCTCTTCTCACACTTTCTACAACAGCTAGCAGTTCCTACAGCAGCAGCAAGGGTTTATAGTGATCTTTGCAACACTCGGGAGCAATTTCTAAAGGAGTTCCAACAAGAAGAGTGTTGCAGATAGCAAGAAAACTATTGTGAGATTCATTATCAGCAGTGGGCAACATTATTTTTTGATTTTACAGAATCCATGAGCCCCTCAAAGTGGTGTTTGTCCTGCTTCTAAACCAAAATAAAGCAGGCAGAATTTTCTTTATCCCCTTTGAAATCCAGTGAAAACACTTGTACGTATTCCAGGGGTTGACTCTTGGAAATGAGAGTGCAATCTTTGTAAGAAGCCCTTCAAGGGCTCTTACACAAGAGTGAATGTGCATTTGTTTCATGAACCAAATAATGGTGTTGATGGTTGTGAGAAAAAGCCCTAGAACACAAAAGAACTCCATATGTAATGAAGCATAACAATGCTCAAAGGCTCAAATCAACAAGAGCCCAGCTTGCAAACCTTTCTCCAACTGCCACCCAGTTGGAGCCAAGGATTACTAAAGAAGCTAGTGTTGTAAATATTCGACCATTCAGAATATTTGTGATTATGTGTAATGTCCGGAAGTTTGTACCAATATGATGATGGTGCTTTCATTGTCTCTTTGTGGACAGAAACATTGGGTTCTCACCTTAATGCAATTCGCTGTATGGTTTACACACACTAGAATGGAATTGCTTTCTTGATAGTGAAGTTTTTACCCCAGATGGGGGTTTCTCCACTCTAAATCCTAAATGCCATCTTGCTTTGTGTGTGCTGTTATTTTCTTGTTTAATGTTGTCCTTGCTTAGACTGCTCTATATTTATTATTGCCTATTTACAGGATATATCTAACAATGCAATGTTCGGATTTTTTAAGGGCTAAGAGGAGGAGATCAATGCTCAAAAACTCCATCAAGATAGAAGATTAGTAAATACATTGAATGTTCAGGGCAAGGAAGATGCTGGGACAACAGTGGCAAGGGTCATTTATGCTTGCCGAATCCCCTTCAATGTGGTTTGTTCTCCTTGCAGGAGTTGGTCAGGACAATTAATAATGCCCCTCAAGGTTTCAAAGGCTAAAACTATGAGAAACTTCAAACCATTTTGCTCACAAAGAAGAGACAACATATTGAGGATTTCTTGGCTCCCATTCATTCTTTAGGAGTGGCATGGGGGGTTTCTATTGTGAATGGTCTGGACAGACACAAGGAGTAGGCAATTGGTCAACATCATTGCTTATTCACCAAAAGGTGCAATGTTTTTTTATGAAGATTGTTCGAGTGAGATAAAATATGACCATTTTATTGCAAATATTTTAACTAAAGCTGTTGAGTGTGTTAACCACTCCAACGTGGTGCAAGTGATCACAGATAATGCTCAGTTTGCAGAGCTGCAGCCTTGTTTGCATGGCAAGTACAATCACATATTTTGGGCTCCCTTCATAGTCCATCAATTGAACCTTATTTTGTAARAAGTTAAGGTTAGAATACCATGGATTTAGGAGCTYACGGGTGAGGCTAGAGAAACTATAAAATTCATCATCAACCATCACCAAATTGAAGCAATTTTTCGGCACTTCTCCAAGTTGAAGTTGTTAAAAATTGTTGAGACAAGATATGCCTCAAACTTCCTCATATTGTGCTGCCTTGTAGAAGTGAAATCTGCATTAATTGGTCTTGTTGGATGACAGAAATTTGGGCTATTTGGAAACAGTCAAATTCATAGAAGGCTTGTATCGTGCGTAGCCTTGTCATTGATGAGGAGTGGTAGAGCAAGATCAACTTCATACTTAAGTTCACAGCATCGGCATTCGAGCTTCCTAAAAATGAAGACACAAACAAACCTGTTTTGGGAGATGTTTATTATGGCATGGTTGAGAAAACCCTGGAAATCATTTCACAGGAGGCTCCCGTGCTTTTATTTTTTGATGAAAATTTTGCAGAGGTTGTGAGGACAATCATTATTGACAGGTGGAGCCAATTCAATACTCCCTTAAACACTCTAGCCCATGCTTTAAATCCCGGATTTTATGTTGATGACCTAATTACTCAGCAATGGGAAGAGGACCCCATGTAATAACAGGGATGTGGCCATCAATGTGAAGAAAGAGATTATTTCCAGCTTCTCTACATACTGAAGTGAGAGAAGAATTTACAAATTAGTTGTTGAACAAGAAGACTTCCCAAATATATCAGCCTTGGATAAGAGGAGTACCATACACACTATTCAATGGTGGATTTGCCATGGAACAAGTGTTGTACATTTGCAAACACTTGCCATTTGTGTTCTTTCACAAATTGCAAGCTCTTCATCAACAAAGAGTTTATTCACTCCATGAAGCACAACAGGTTTGGGTCACAAATGGCAAAGTATACCTTCTATGTGCATACAACCCTTCACCTTGCCTATCGTAAGAGTGAATATACAAGTGGCCTTACTGAGCCTAAAACTACTGACTTGGACTTCTCCTTTTCTGCTCTAAATCTTGCAGAGGCCACTTCGATTCATGCATTTACCGCTGGTGACTAAAAGTATTATGCTAGTCCACTGCCATATGATGAAGATTTTGATGATTTTGATGACTTTGAGAACTAAGAGTGGCTCATTTTAGCACATATAGCCTAGCCTACAAGGCTAGGCTAGTTTTGGATTTTGCATAATGTAATAAATAATAATGTATGGCAGCTAATATATACATGAGATTCTATTTGTCACATTTTGTATTTTGGCACATATAGCCTAATTTTGGCTTCTGTATAATGTAATATTGTATGGCAACTAATATATACATGAGAATCCTATTACACTTGCCGTTTATGTCTATCATTCTAATTTTCCTAATAATTTGCTGAAAAGATACATCAATTTTTTGAATTACATATAATTTTTTATTTTTGAAATTCTCCATTTCCACATTTCTTAAAATTTTGGTGTGTCATGTCTCTATGTCATCCCCGATGTGAAAACCTATACCCATTTCCATGTTTTGTGCAACTTAGGTTGTGTCCCGTGCAACTTAGGTTGTGTCCCAAACACAACTCTACAAGATGTGGCTTATTTACACATTATATGGCTATGTTAGTGGTTAGGTGTTAAGATGCGAACAATAAAAGTATGTCAGTTAACAATAAGGGTTGTAACTTGTGTTTCACCAATTTGAATAATAGTCAGGCATGTTATCTGGGATCAAAGAAGTGATAATTTGTTTTTGGGTTGCTTTGTTCTCTTCCTCCATGTGAAGAAGGGCATTTTGGGAAAGCAATGTGCTTCCCAATCTATTCAAGGGCACAGCAAAAGTGCAGCCCATACTTGTGTGCAGATCTAGCTCATTTTGGATAATGATGCAAATTTTGGATTACTGTGATATAGATATTTGAATCGTGATTGTTATTATTTGCATTATTTTCTCATATTCCATACTATTTTTTGTGCCTTGTCGTTGGGGTCATTACAAGTAGTACCAGAACTCAATTCACCTTGTCTATACAAAATGTTCATAGGTTTCATGAAAACGAGATTTGACCCCAAGTTCAAAGCACTTGGCCCTTGATGGGGACAGTATCCTCTACAATAAAACAAGGACATACTCAGTGATTGATAAAAAGTTCACAGATTGACAAAAAGTGAAGATTACGCAGGTTGCATACGTTCAAAAGTCAATTGTACAAAGGTAACAATCGGGGCTTCAGAATTATCGAGTCCAAATACAACTTCATGCACTGAATTGGTAACGATAGGAAACATATCAATCATAACTTTTTGCTTATACTTTCCATTGTTGTCTTTGTGGCATCTCGATTCCCAACAAGAAAGAGTTGAGCTTTGGAAATTGCCAACAGCAAGCATCAAGCATTTTGTACCAAAAAGTAATCATTAATATATTGCCAATTGGCTACTCAAACTAGCTACTGCAAATATTAAACTTCAGCACGATTTTGAGGCACTTGAAGATCTGACTAAAAATTTAGGAGTCAATCCGAAGTTTCTGAAGTTTAATCACGTCAAGGCTCTGGCCAGGCGTCAACTTGAAAAGATGGGGACTCAAAGGAAATGGATAAGATGATACACAGAGGCCACCTTGGTTTTATAGCCCGGTAATTTTGTATGGAGATTGCAATCTCCAGTGTCCACCCCTGGGAATCCACAGAGTGATGACTTTCAACCAGGCCCATTAACAGGACGTAGAGCACGATATCACTGTGCAAGCAGAAAGTATTTTGGTTACCCACACCAAACAACTGTGCAACAATAGCATCATAAAATACGATACCAAACTGAAGGCCCATCAGAGTCAAACGCTTCGTGATAATCTAAGGAATTACATCCAAATCTTCCACCGTTTGGTTATTTTGGGTAAATGATCCAACATTTGGTTTCCTGTGATACAGATTATTGAAGCGCCATTGTTATCATTTGCATTATTCTGTCATATTTTGCATTGTTCTCCATACTTTGCATTGCTTAGACTATTACAGATTTGAAAAACATTTATTTTCCCTTGAACAGTTCAATTGATATTTTCGACTAAATTTGGAGGATAAAGTCAATGACGTACATTTTATCTGGTTTCATTATGGATACCCGAGATTGGCGGCCTATGCCTCAAGTAAACTTTTTTAGGGCCGGCTTGCGCTGTCTATCAGAGCAGATTATTTTTTAGTAAAATGCCTCTGTAATATATTTAAAAGGTTATCTTGAAGTAATTCGTAAGGCAGTTATATGTTCTAAGTCGAACTTGCTGAAATTTCTCCTTGGCCGACTGTTGTACAAAGCCCCTCCGATTCTTATCTTAATCATCAGCAAGCGACCATCGGCACGGAAGAACTGCCTAAATTTTCTTATTTCCTGGTCTTATCTTGCATCTATATAGCAATAACTTACAGAAAAATACATGAATAAATGTCTTCCCCTGAATAAATGATATAATAACAGACTTCCTGTCATTGGCATAACTCAAGAGAAAAAAAAAAACATCTTTGCAAGAAGAAAAGCATCTATGGAACTCAAAAGACAGAATACATGTCACTGAGACCTGAGGTAAGCTGAAACTGAACCGCCTCGTCTAAGCCCCCTTTGCCCATGTGACCGCAGCCGAAAAGACGTTATTTGGAAATTTTTCAAACGGCGTTCATTCCTCCAATACTTTAAAGAACAGAAACAAAAATCGCAGATTTCTCGTTTTGTTACAGTGAACGTAAATATTATTTTTTTCCGATCATTCTGATGAAGAGATAAGGAAAACCAAAGAATCTAAATAAGAGAAGCGACCGCGGAAACCAAAAATAAAAAATAACTGATGTCGCTGAATTTAAAGCCGGGGATAATACCATAATGGCGGCGCCAGGTTACGAGTTCGAGCGGCGTCCCCAACCTTCCTGCGCCTTCCATTTACCGTCACCATTTCCTTGTGAAAATTTCACCGACCGCAAACCCTGCACAGAACCCAAGAACAAAGGGGACCTCAAAAAAACATTATCAGAACCCCGGAAAAACAGCAAGAACAGAATCAAACTTCAATGTCTTGCTCACTCTGCATTAAATGCCTCCTCCCCAGCCCCGGGCCACCGCTGGCAAAACCCTCATCGCCACGCCCATCGTTGTTNAAATCTGCATTAATTGGTCTTGTTGGATGACAGAAATTTGGGCTATTTGGAAACAGTCAAATTCATAGAAGGCTTGTATCGTGCGTAGCCTTGTCATTGATGAGGAGTGGTAGAGCAAGATCAACTTCATACTTAAGTTCACAGCATCGGCATTCGAGCTTCCTAAAAATGAAGACACAAACAAACCTGTTTTGGGAGATGTTTATTATGGCATGGTTGAGAAAACCCTGGAAATCATTTCACAGGAGGCTCCCGTGCTTTTATTTTTTGATGAAAATTTTGCAGAGGTTGTGAGGACAATCATTATTGACAGGTGGAGCCAATTCAATACTCCCTTAAACACTCTAGCCCATGCTTTAAATCCCGGATTTTATGTTGATGACCTAATTACTCAGCAATGGGAAGAGGACCCCATGTAATAACAGGGATGTGGCCATCAATGTGAAGAAAGAGATTATTTCCAGCTTCTCTACATACTGAAGTGAGAGAAGAATTTACAAATTAGTTGTTGAACAAGAAGACTTCCCAAATATATCAGCCTTGGATAAGAGGAGTACCATACACACTATTCAATGGTGGATTTGCCATGGAACAAGTGTTGTACATTTGCAAACACTTGCCATTTGTGTTCTTTCACAAATTGCAAGCTCTTCATCAACAAAGAGTTTATTCACTCCATGAAGCACAACAGGTTTGGGTCACAAATGGCAAAGTATACCTTCTATGTGCATACAACCCTTCACCTTGCCTATCGTAAGAGTGAATATACAAGTGGCCTTACTGAGCCTAAAACTACTGACTTGGACTTCTCCTTTTCTGCTCTAAATCTTGCAGAGGCCACTTCGATTCATGCATTTACCGCTGGTGACTAAAAGTATTATGCTAGTCCACTGCCATATGATGAAGATTTTGATGATTTTGATGACTTTGAGAACTAAGAGTGGCTCATTTTAGCACATATAGCCTAGCCTACAAGGCTAGGCTAGTTTTGGATTTTGCATAATGTAATAAATAATAATGTATGGCAGCTAATATATACATGAGATTCTATTTGTCACATTTTGTATTTTGGCACATATAGCCTAATTTTGGCTTCTGTATAATGTAATATTGTATGGCAACTAATATATACATGAGAATCCTATTACACTTGCCGTTTATGTCTATCATTCTAATTTTCCTAATAATTTGCTGAAAAGATACATCAATTTTTTGAATTACATATAATTTTTTATTTTTGAAATTCTCCATTTCCACATTTCTTAAAATTTTGGTGTGTCATGTCTCTATGTCATCCCCGATGTGAAAACCTATACCCATTTCCATGTTTTGTGCAACTTAGGTTGTGTCCCGTGCAACTTAGGTTGTGTCCCAAACACAACTCTACAAGATGTGGCTTATTTACACATTATATGGCTATGTTAGTGGTTAGGTGTTAAGATGCGAACAATAAAAGTATGTCAGTTAACAATAAGGGTTGTAACTTGTGTTTCACCAATTTGAATAATAGTCAGGCATGTTATCTGGGATCAAAGAAGTGATAATTTGTTTTTGGGTTGCTTTGTTCTCTTCCTCCATGTGAAGAAGGGCATTTTGGGAAAGCAATGTGCTTCCCAATCTATTCAAGGGCACAGCAAAAGTGCAGCCCATACTTGTGTGCAGATCTAGCTCATTTTGGATAATGATGCAAATTTTGGATTACTGTGATATAGATATTTGAATCGTGATTGTTATTATTTGCATTATTTTCTCATATTCCATACTATTTTTTGTGCCTTGTCGTTGGGGTCATTACAAGTAGTACCAGAACTCAATTCACCTTGTCTATACAAAATGTTCATAGGTTTCATGAAAACGAGATTTGACCCCAAGTTCAAAGCACTTGGCCCTTGATGGGGACAGTATCCTCTACAATAAAACAAGGACATACTCAGTGATTGATAAAAAGTTCACAGATTGACAAAAAGTGAAGATTACGCAGGTTGCATACGTTCAAAAGTCAATTGTACAAAGGTAACAATCGGGGCTTCAGAATTATCGAGTCCAAATACAACTTCATGCACTGAATTGGTAACGATAGGAAACATATCAATCATAACTTTTTGCTTATACTTTCCATTGTTGTCTTTGTGGCATCTCGATTCCCAACAAGAAAGAGTTGAGCTTTGGAAATTGCCAACAGCAAGCATCAAGCATTTTGTACCAAAAAGTAATCATTAATATATTGCCAATTGGCTACTCAAACTAGCTACTGCAAATATTAAACTTCAGCACGATTTTGAGGCACTTGAAGATCTGACTAAAAATTTAGGAGTCAATCCGAAGTTTCTGAAGTTTAATCACGTCAAGGCTCTGGCCAGGCGTCAACTTGAAAAGATGGGGACTCAAAGGAAATGGATAAGATGATACACAGAGGCCACCTTGGTTTTATAGCCCGGTAATTTTGTATGGAGATTGCAATCTCCAGTGTCCACCCCTGGGAATCCACAGAGTGATGACTTTCAACCAGGCCCATTAACAGGACGTAGAGCACGATATCACTGTGCAAGCAGAAAGTATTTTGGTTACCCACACCAAACAACTGTGCAACAATAGCATCATAAAATACGATACCAAACTGAAGGCCCATCAGAGTCAAACGCTTCGTGATAATCTAGGGAATTACATCCAAATCTTCCACCGTTTGGTTATTTTGGGCAAATGATCCAACATTTGGTTTCCTGTGATACAGATTATTGAAGCGCCATTGTTATCATTTGCATTATTCTGTCATATTTTGCATTGTTCTCTATACTTTGCATTGCTTGGACTATTACAGATTTGAGAAACATTTATTTTCCCTTATACAGTTCAATTGATATTTTCCACTAAATTTTGAGGATAAAGTCAATGACGTACATTTTATCTGGTTTCATAATGGATACCCGAGAATGGCAGCCTATGCCTCAAGTAAACTTTTTTAGGGCCGGCTTGCGCTGTCTATCAGAGCAGATTATTTTTTAGTAAAATGCCTCTGTGTAATATATTAAAAGGTTATCTTGAAGTAATTCGTAAGGCAGTTATATGTTCTAAGTCGAACTTGCTGGAATTTCTCCTTGGCCGACTGTTGTACAAAGCCCCTCCGATTCTTATCTTAATCATCAGCAAGCGACCATCGGCACGGAAGAGCTGCCTAAATTTTCTTATTTCCTGGTCTTATCTTGCATCTATATAGATATAACTTACAGAAAAATACATAAATAAATGTCTTCCCCTGAATAAATGATATAATAACAGACTTCCTGTCATTGGCATAACTCACGAGAAAAAAAAAAAAAATCTTTGCAAGAAGAAAAGCATCTATGGAACCGAAAAGACAGAATACATGTCACTGCGACCTGAGGTAAGCTGAAACTGAACCGCCTCGTCTAAGCCCCCTTTGCCCATGTGACCGCAGCCGAAAAGACGTTATTTGGAAATTTTTCAAACGGCGTTCATTCCTCCAAGTTCATTCCTCCAATACTTTAAAGAACGAAAACAAAAATCGCAGATTTCTCGTTTTGTTACAGTGAACGTAAATATTATTTTTTTCCGATCATTCTGATGAAGAGATAAGGAACACCAAAGAATCTAAATAAGAGAGGCGACCGCGGAAACCAAAAATAAAAAATAACTGATGTCGATGAATTTAAAGCCGGGGATAATACCATAATGGCGGCGCCAGGTTACGAGTTCGAGCGGTGTCCCCAACCTTCCTGCGCCTTCCATTTACCGTCACCATTTCCTTTTGAAAATTTCACCGACCGCAAACCCTGCACAGAACCCAAGAACAAAGGGGACCTCAAAAAAACATTATCAGAACCCCTTAAAAACAGCAAGAACAGAATCAAACTTCAATGTCTTGCTCACTCTGCATTAAATGCCTCCTCCCCAGCCCCGGGCCACCGCTGGCAAAACCCTCATCGCCACGCCCATCGTTGTTGCAGAACAGAAGACAAGAGAAGAGAAAATGGACCGAAATGAATACAAGACAACATAACAGAAACAGAGCAACCTGAATATCACGGTAAAATAAATATTATGGAACGCATGAAACATCAAAAGCAAGCAATCATAACAACAACATCTATTGTCAAATCTTACTTTCTTCCCTGTATTTGACGCCGTACCGGACGGAGTTAAATCCAATTACCCGCTAACTAAATTAAGCCAAACTGACATTCAAACTCAACATAACTGGCCTAACTTGGCGGCCGGTGTTTTTCTTCTCCGAGTTATCCAGTGGGCAGAGTAAGAGAATCGCTACATCTGGGGGACGTTGGGCCAACCGCAACCGCTAGTTCCGAGGTCTTCTTCGTTAGAGGGGAACCTGATGTCAATGTGGGGTCCCCTCCCACATCTGGGTCTCATTAAAAGCGTAATTAAATACATAACGATGTGTTTACGTTAATGAAGATTAATAATAAGTAGTTGGCTTAAGGACAAGATGGTGGCGTCGCCGTCAGCAAGGACAAGTTGGAAGTAGACGCATTAACGGTTTTAGATAATTTCTTGGCGTCCGTTTCTTGTGGGCCCGCCAAGCCCACGGTCCGCAAGGTTCCCCACTGACGTGCAATTTATGCTTTCATTTATTTATAAATTTTCGCAACTTTATCAACTCTTTATGTTCTTCTTTGCAATACAACGGTACAAACTTACAAAGGTAGGGTTGTGTAAATAACTG
>JZKD02S1083836.1:0-13146 GCA_000966675.3 Picea glauca | reverse complement strand
ACTGAAAAAGGAAATGGGTTTCTCTAAGACTTCAATGTTCTTCTGCAACAAAACTGTTGCCACTGTATCAAAAGAGGCAAAAAAAAAAATAAGAAAGTCCTTGGAGTAGTCTGGGTTGACTAGGACCAAGGCTTCAATCAAGGATTTCTTTATTTGATCAAAAGAACTACGTCCTTCAACAGTCCACTTGATTTCATTATCTTTCCTTAACATGGTTGTGATATACTTAACCAACTCAGGAAAATTTGACATAAACCTTCTCAAGAAATTAACTTTTCCCAAAAAATATTGAACCTCCTTTTTAGATCTAGGAAGTGAAAAGGTTTGTATGGATTCAACCCTGCTGGAGTCAATCCTAACCCCTTTAGCTGACACAATATGTCCCAATAATTTCCCCTCCTTCATGTCAAATAGTGATTTTTTTGGATTTAAAGAGAGACCAGATTTTCTGCATTTCGAGAAAACCTTTCTTAAATGATCACAATTCTCTTTATCAGATTGAGAGAACATTGTTATGTCGTCCAAATAAATGACAAAAAACTTGTCCTTCTCTCCGATGAATTCTATGTCCATAGCTCGCTGAAAGGTCGTCCCTGTTTTCATCAAACCAAAGGGCATCTTGGTATACATGAATGTACCCCAAGGAGTGGTAAAGGCCATCTTCTCTCTATCCTATGGAAAAATAGAAATCTGGTTGTAGCCAGAGAAACAATCAACCATAGACATACGGGCTGCACCTATCACCCTCTGTAATATGTGTTCCATCTTGGGCAAAGGGAAATCATCCTTTTTATAACTTATGTTCAAAGTCCAGAAATTGACACAAAGTCTGATTTCTCCATTCTTTTTCCTCACGGGGACCAAATTGGCCACCCATTCAGAATACCTCAAAGGAATAATAATTTTTGCATCTAAAATCTTTTTTACCTCTCTCTCCATGATAGGCAGCAACATAGGATTGATTTGCCTCAACTTTTTCCTGAAGGGTTTGGTCTCTTCTTTTAATGGAATCTTGTGCTCTATAATGTTTGTGTCATAAGTTTTGAGATCTTCATAATTCCAAGCAAATACATCAACAAATTCTTTCAACAATTTGGTATATTCATCCCTCTGCTCTCCTGATAAGTTGCTTGACAGCTTGATGTATTTTGGATCCTTTTATGTTCCCAAATTGCACTCAGTTATATCAGCATCGTCAGTAGACACTTTCCCCTTTACTTCCACATCATTTTCGTCAAATAATTTTTCCAAAGGAACTAGTCCTTTTGGAATATGGTTTCTAGGTAGCTGCATAATATGATGCTTAGAAATTTTATTAAGGAAAACATCAGCATGTGGAGTAATTTTAGAATCATGATCCTGATCAATGTGTAATGCAACAAATTCATCAACAGACTCAAGGAATGTTTTAAGTTCTAAATCATCTTCAAACACCTTCCAATACTTGACATTGTCCGGTATAGAAGACCTGTATTTGACTTCTACCTCATACTTGAGTTTGGGAGGTGTAGGTATCTTGAAGTTGCTTGCTGATACAACCACAAAATTCTCTTCTCGTGGAATAAAAGAGATGTCAAACTCATAGAAAAAATTCTCCACTAGGTCCCATACTTCATTCCTATAAGATCTAAGCCTAGGATGCTTAGTTTGAAAAATATTTTTGGTCTGATGGACTATCAATTCAGCATCTCCAAATACTAACAGCTTTTTAATCCCCATATCTTTTGCAACCCCCAAGCCCAAGACAAGAGCTTCATACTCTGCTACATTATTGTTAGTCTCAAATTCTAGTTTATATGATAGAGATATGGTCTCCTGAGTTGGTGAGACAAATACCACTCATGCACCAACACCTTCCTTAGAAGAATTTCCATCAAAGAACATCTTCCAAACAGAATTGGTTAGAGGAGGCTCTTCACATAAGGTAGCAGACTATTTTCTGATTTCAAGAGGAGTTTTGGGAGCATCAGTGAGTTGCAAAATGTTAGACCCCAAATCGGTATCAAGAGAAAAAACAGGATGATTGGCAGGGTTTGCTTCATCACTAATAATGTAAGCCAGTTGGGCTTCCCTGTAAAGTCTTCTATGCTCCCCCCCAAACACATGAATAGTTTCATATGAGAGATCCATATGAAAGCCCCCCTCAATTCTTTTAATACAATACCTTGACAAGAGCATGCCAAACTTGGGAGGAACATCAGCTACCACAACATCCATAAGTATACTTTTCATGGGAAGCTGAAATAGAGTCACAACCATATCCATAATGACCCCCATACATTTTACTTTCCTAGAGTCAAAATAATATAAGTCATGATAGGTTTTTGTGATTTCCAATCCAAGTTCATCCATGATAGATTTTGGCATGAGTTTATGGGATGCCCCTGAATCCAAAAGACAATTATGCAGCACCTTGTCATGAATATTGAGAGAAGTATAGAAGGGAGGGGATGAGTCATCTATGGATTCTATCAAAGGGCCTAAAATCACAGCTGGTTTTCATCTTACAGATTTATTGAATCAGTGGCATTAGGAGAGGCATCGGGATGTAACATTTTGGTCAAATATTTTTTAAATTCTTCATTTTTTATCAATTCCAAAAATGGTACAGGGATCTTAATTTTCTGGATCTTGCTCTCAAAACTAAAGGAAGGGGAAGGATTCAAAATATCTTTGGTTTCAGGAGGAGGATTTCTAATCAAAACTTGTGGGTTTTGAGAGTCTTTTTCATTGTTGCTTACTGTCATAGCCTTGGAAGAATCTTGTTTTTGAACAGGCTGATTAGGGGCATCAGTTTTTCCTTCATTCTTCTTAGATCTCAGATTATATCTTCTAGCATTTTCCTTTGCTTTCTCTCCCTTGCTTAACTCATTAATTTGGATTTCCATTAAAGATTGCTCATAAGAGGATTGATTCAAGTGTGGGGATAGAGATATATCACCTATGCAGTGAATCTTAGGATCAACCTCTACGTCCTCTTCTTCTTCATCAACAACTAGATTATTTTGAAAAGGAGCTTGTATCCTTTGATCATCTCTCTCTTTGTTTATGGGATCTCCGGGAAGGATTTGGGGAGAATTGTTGGGTCTTCTGAAATTACCTTTGTTTTCAGTGTTTTGAGCATTTCTATATGGTTGTCTTCCTTTTGATTTTAACTTCTCAATCTCAGTAGAAAGGGATTTTACTAATTTGTTCAACTCATCTACTTGTGAATGAACAACAGGAGAGTTAGAAGTGGAAGCTTCAGCTTTGTTTTTCCTCCTATCTCTATCATATTTTCCCCTGAGCTTATATAATGCTATTATGTTGGATTCTACCTCTAAGGCGGCATCCTGCTTATGAACTAAGGAAGGTGACCTTCTCTCTCTTAATAGAAGGTAGAACTCGGAGTCAAAAGCACTAGCATAAGTGATTTTTTCCATGGTTTTAGTGGGTTTGATCTCATCGGGGATCTTCTTGTACATTTTGTTAAATCTTTTAGAAAAGTCAGAGACAGACTCTCCTTCTTTCCTTTTCAAAGATCCAAATTCGGTGATGTAGTACAAAAAATCATGTTTGTCACTCGAATGCCTCAAGAAGGCTTCATCTAATGCCTCAATACCAGTGATGGATCCAGGGGCCAAACCCCTAAACCACTTTCTGGCCTCACCAAAAAGGATTTCCATGAAGACCCTCATCCAAACGTCTTCATTTTCAATATTTTGGTTATCTACATAGCTATAGAAAGAAGCAAGATGTTCCTCAGCTGTTATATCTTCTTCTCCAGTAAACTTAGGCATGTATTTCAAATAATCTCCAGGGGGAAGAGCATTCATTGGCTGAGGTAAGACTAGAGGAGCATATCTTGCAGCCACTATGGCATCCATCCTATTTGCAGGGGGGTTAACAACTGCCATTTGATTTTGGATTCTTGGTGAACAAGGAGGAGAAGGAGACCTGGCTGTGTCCAGATTAGGAGAAGAAGGAACAGATGAAGGGGGAGTTTTAGTCTTCACAACAGTAGGTGGAGTTTTGGAAGAGGATGGTAAGGTCTGAGAGGGAGATGAAATTCCTACTTCTTTGGCAAAAAAAGTTTTAACAGAGAGAGGTTTAGGAAAACCTAAAGTATGGAAATCTTCAAAACTATCAAGACTGAAACACTTCTCAATATCAGGGGAGGAGAATATATCAATGTTTTCTTCTTTCAATTCGGTTTCAAAGGAAGAGTATTCAATAGGAAACTCTTCAAAATCAAGTTTTTTAGATACTTCAGCAGAAGATAATGAAAGCTTACTTGATAAAATAGCTGGAGTATCAAGAGTGGGATTAGGCAACTGACCAGAAACACTTGTAGCAACAGCAGAAAAACTTTTCAGAGAAGCTTTTCCCTTCTTGATTATCTTCTCCGGGTCATCCTCAAGTGGAACCAAAGGTAGTTGTGGATTTGATATCGTATGTCTGCTTTTAGGTGCCAGAGCTGAAACAATGGAGTCGTCAGGTGTAGGATGCAATATTCAAGATACTGAGTTCTAATGCACCTTTAGGACTAGTATAATGTCTCGTTTAATCCCAGGGAAAAGTTTTCAAATTGTTCCCTGCTAACGGTGCCAAAAATGTTAGCACTAGAAGTCACCTTCAGATTGCATGGAAGGCAAGCCTAGTACCCATCAGGTTATATGTGAATGTAAGAGTGTTTTAAATGGTCAAATGGAAAAGACTCGAAATGATAATGTTCGAACTCATAAACAAGGCTAGCAATGTACTAGTAATCAAGGTCTTGGCTAACTTCGATCAGTAGTTTAGGAGTAAATATGAATATAGGGAAGACTTGAGTGAGAAGAGTGGACTGTTTCAAACATCAGGTCTACGAAAGGTCTAAGGAAGAAAGTTTCTAATCACAAGATCTTCTTGACATTAGAAACTAAGGAAGCTAAATAAACGCCATGATAATATAATGATCAAACATCCACCATAACATCACCACAATAATTCATGTGAATCATTCAAAAAATGAACTTTTAGAATCAGAAGAAAATAGAATGAAAGAGAAGTTGATTTCTATTAGTCAAAAAGTCTTAAGTCCAGTACATAGCCAGATCACAGTCACTTCATCAAAATATTACAGTCTAAGGGAGCCTTGCTCAAACATCCGACCTTACTAAAGAAATCGATCTATCTATTTATAACAAAAGGGAGGCAACAACTGGAGGTTCGAGCTGGCCTCCTTCCCATTAAAAAACTCTAAAAATTTATTTGATTTAACAAATTATCTAACCACCTATCCTACAAAACAGGAAAATGTTGGTGACTAATCCAACTGAACTTCAAACTGATCTAATTCCCTTTGTTGTGCATCTCTTTGTTTGCCACGTGTCTCTAAAATCATGTGGTTGTCTTCATGATGCCAGCTTCCTTCTCCATCATCAATCTATCCCAAAGCTATTAGTTTGGTCCTCCTATATCCTTGGTGTTTGTTGGCAGCTTCATTTGGTGGCACATATGGGTAGCGCACTACTAGGAGAAAAGGTAGCGCCTGTAGGTAATGCCATTGTGTTGCATATGTGTGCTAGCTTTTTCCCTCTGTGAAATATTTAGTAGCGCCATTGTGTTTCATATCTGTACAAAATATTCTCTCTGCCAAATATTAGGTAGCGCAGTATTATGGAAGGAGACGATGTTCAACCACCATCAACCACCCCAATAATTGCTTTCTCAGGTTCAGGTAAGGCCCAGTCAATTCTGCACTTGGAGAACGTGGTGGCCCTTTTCTGCCTTCTGGAACTGAGATGGACCTTCGTGGATGGACTCAACAGTTGGTTGTGAATGAGGCCCTAGTGAGGTGATGGTGCAAGAAAATCAGATAAAGGTGGCCAAGTGGAGGGGACACCGAGGCTGGAACATTGGGCAATGAGGTGAAGTGTTCTTAAGAGGTGACGAGGAGTCCATAGTGTGATGGGTCAGCGAGTGGGGACACAACACAGGTGGAGGTGGCGTGGAGAAAAGGGGGGTACATGTGTTGGGAAAGGAGAGGGAAAAGGGAATGAGGTGGACCAAGATGGTGCTAAGTGGGAAACAAGTGTGAGGGGGCTAGAGGAGGAATGGGAGCAGGATATGTGACAAAGGGAAAGAAAGATGTTGGGTGGAAGACACATGGCAGAAGGAGGTGAAGGTGGTAAACCAAGGAGGTAAGTGGTAAGAGGTTTTAGGGGGACCCATGCAAAACCACCTCATTCCGGACCCCCCCTATTAAAAGCAGAAATGCGAGAGGGGTCTGGAATGAGACCTCAGTCGTAGATCTGGATTCTTTAATCCCAGTCATTTAGACTTACGTGGTACCATTCCGGACCCCCGCCCCCATTAAAGGTAGAACGACGGAGGGGGTAGTCCGAAATTGGACCTCATCCATAGATCTGAGTGCGTGGCTCTCAGCCGCTCAGATCCATGTGCCTTTTAAACAAATGCGCTCGATCTAAAACTTAGAAGAGGTGGGTTTTGACCCATTTCATGCCATCTTTTGTCCCTTCCTTCTATATGACCTTGGCACTAGGACCATGGGCCCAACACCCCGGGGGCTTAACATTTCGCATTTTAGGGTTTCCTAATGCAATGGAGGAGACACCCCATGTCTTTTGAAATCCCAATAGTCGAAACCGCAATGGTGCTTAAACGTGCGCCACATGTCCCTTGGATGGATGGTTGAGACTACTTCGGCACTTTCACTTTGACTATCCCAAAAGACCCCATTTGTAGCTCAGATCTTGCATCGCATGTCTTTCCTGATGGATGGTTGAGATCTTTTCTTGATCAACGGTCCTGATCCTTTCAGGACTTCTTGCACCAAGGGTTCACGATGCATCTCTTCCCCAATTTCCCGATGCCTAGAACCACGAAACGACTCAAGCATTGCCACCTGTCCTCACTAGATCGGACGGTTCAGACTACTTTGATGATATGGGTGCTATCTCTTGCGCTAAAACTCCCATTTCTCTGTTGATCGCAATTACCCATCGACCGTCGATCTACTCCATTGATGGATCCTCTTTGTTGAATACTGAAGCCACTCACCTGCAAGAATTTTAAGCTCGAAATAGAGTTCTCTGAGTTTTACGTTGGGTGCTTCTTGCGTAGGTCGCAGGCCTAGATACTCTTTTTCCCGTGTCAGTAATTGGTGATAACATGTTGGGCTATGGAGTCGAGCTTAAAACACCTTGTGAGGTAGACACTTGTTGAGATATTCAACGCAACTTTAGGATGAAACTTGAGAGAACTTCAGCCATGGAATCTTTATCAGTATTTGAAAGGCTTGACAGTGATGTGTTGCATAATTTTGCAAGTTCTGATACAAACAAACTAAAATATACAAACAAACTAAAAGACCCAAGGCAACTTAATGTGATAACACCATCAACAATTTTCTTCAATGTCTGCACAAGTGTTTTGTTCGTAGATTCGGCAAGGCCATTTCCTTGTGGATAATAATTCAAAGACTAACCCATAATGATCCCATATTGTCTGAAAAACTCTGTGAATTTTGACCCAATGAAGATCAAACCGTTGTCTGTGATAAATTTATGAGGAACACCAAACCTTGACAAAATGTTGTCTTTGAGGAATCCAATCAATTCTTCTGCATCGACCTTCTTCAGCGCCACTACTTCTGGCCATTTTGTGAAATAATCGATAGTTGTTAGAATGCACATGTTCCCTTTGCTAGATTTCAGATTAATCGGCCCAACAAGATCAAGTCCCCATTGGGAAAATGGTTGTTCCACCACAATCGGTTGTAGAGGCATTACAAATTTCTTATTTTTTCCTGAGAATTGTTGGCATGACAAACATCTCCTTATTGCGGCATACGAGTCCCTAAAGATCGACGGCCAGTAGAATCCCTCTTTGATTATTTTGTAAGCAGTTGTAGTGGGTGCAAAATGTCCACAACATATTCCCTCATGAAATTCTTTGATCAACTCTTGAGCTTTATTCTCATCGACGCATCTCAGCAGTATACCATCGAAAATTATTCTGAAAAGTATATCAGAAATCAATACATATTGGTTCGCTTTTATCTTGAGTGTCCTTCACTTCTTGGAACTCATTGTAACAGGTAATTTTATGGACCTTAAATAAAATGAGATATCTTCGTACCATTCTGAATCAGCTAATGGTTCCTCGACTGAGATTGAAGTCATTCCATCAACTGAGTTCCCATTCGCCATAAGCTTGCATAATCCTTGTCCTTTTATTTCCTTCAACGGTTTGATATCGATATCATAGTCTTGAATTTTTGTTAACCAGTTGGCCCATTTTCCTTCCCTCAACTGTTGATTTAGGAGAATCTTGATGGGGGACAAGGGGACATAGGAAATAACATGAGAGTTTAGTATATAAGTATGAAAGTGTGCCACAACTTTTACGAGGGAAAAATCATGTTTCTCGAGTTCTGAATACTTCAACTCATAGTTGTGTAAAGTTTTGCTCATAAAACTTATGGGGAGCTCTTCTCCGTTGTTGTTTTTTTGAGTGAGGATGGTCGCGACAACTGCCTCTGTAGAAAATGAATAGATAATGAAATCCTTTTGAAAATCTAGACTAATGAGGATGGGGGCAGTGGTGATGGGCCCCTTGATCTTGTTGAATGCTTCCTGAGTATATGCTATCCACTCGAACCTCTTTGCTTGCATAATCAAGAACAAATCTTCGAACAAAATTAATTTTCCCAAAGAATGACTGGAATCCCTTATTTGATGTCGGGGATATGAGTTCATTAATCACTTTAAATCTTTCTAGGTCAATGTAAACCCCTTCCTTGCATACAATGTGGCCCAACAACTTGCCTTGAGTCACAAAAAACAAGAATTTCTTTGTGTTGAGAGAGACGTCGTATGATCTACATCTTTCAAAGACTTTTCTTAAATGATGGATGTGATCCTTCCTTTTGCTTGAATGTGTTTTCAACTCATCTTGGTAGTCTTCCACGAACTTTCCTATCAGTCCGGTGAATGCATGATCCATGGCCCTTTAGAACGCAGCCCCAACATTATTCAAACCGAAGGGCATTCTAGTGTATGCATATGTCTCCCATGGTGTGATAAATATTGTTTTTGCTATAACTTCTTCAGCTACTAAAACTTGATTATATCCAGAGAAGTCGTCCAACATAGACATACATGTCAATCCCGTAACTTGTTGCAACAGAAACTCCATGTTGGGCAGCAAAAAATTATCTTTTATGCTTTATTTGTTAAGATCTCTAAAATCGACACACATTCGTATTTCTCCGATCTTATTCCTTACAATCACTGGATTTGAAAGCCAGTTTGAATGTCTAATAGGATATATTATCCATGCTTTATTTAAATTTTCCAACTCAATGTTTACCAGAGCCTTTAGCTTGGGATTCATCATTCTTATTTTTTGTTTCACCGGTTTGGCTTCTTCCCTCAAAGGAATGACATGATGGAATATTGTTTTGTCATAAGCCTTTAATTCGTCATAAGTCCAAGAAAATACATCAATATATTCCTTGAATAAGGTGACATATTGATCAACTTCTTCGGGGGTGAAATCGAATCCCAAATTGACATATTTCGGTGAGTGGTCCATTCCAATATTGACTTTTCTTGTCTCTTGTGCTTTTCAAACTGAAAATTCTTCACAAATATTGTTGGCATAATCGTCTTTTGTGAACAAAGATTCAGCTCGTATGCAGTATTTGGGGACGACAATCTCTTTATCATCTTCTTCTTCAGCATCGTTTAACAAAAAAAATTCCAATTGTTCATCATTGTCAAACACTTGTAAGTACTCAATATTATCAAGCACAGATGGCCTAAAGGCCTTTTCCACCTGGAAAGATGTTTTGCTCGGGATATCTTCTGGATTTGATAATGAAGCATCCAACACTAGAAAATTGGACTTATGGTTCTTATCCCTTGGAATGAAAGCAATATTGAAAGAGCTGAAAGATTCCATCAATTCATTAACTCTTTTGAAATACAATTTAAATCTTTTGTTTTTGATTTTGGATTTTTGGGTAACCTAGTTGATGACCAACTCTGAATATCAAGTCACAATGATATGTTCTATTTTCATTCCTTTAGAGAGGATCATTCCCTAGATTAAAGCTTCGTATTATGCCTCATTATTCGTGCATTGAAACTCTAGTCTTACAGCATGAGGATGTGTCGTCTTATCTAGGCTTACAAGAACAATCCCAACTCCGTTCCCTGATTTAGAGCATGCTCCATCGAATGACATTCTCCAATAACCTTCAAAGACACATTATGGGACCTCCAAGTATTGAACTCATTCTAGTTTTTCGTTTTGTTCCATGTCTAAGATAACATAGTTTCCGATCCCAACGTCTACTTAGTCTTCCATTAATTCATTATCCTTATTCTTGAAGGAGAAAGGTTTTATGGGCTCTCAGGGTACTTTAATTATTTCTCCCTCCTTTCCTGGTAGCATCATACAACTATCGTTGTTCGTTATATATCCACTGATCATGGATCTCCAATCTCTTCCCAGCACAACCCCATATGCTGGAGGTAGGTCTACCACAATAATATTAAAAATTGTGATAATATGGGGAGCGGTTGTGATCCATGCATAAAAATCCTTGATTTCTTCGTATGTCGAAACTTTTCTCAAATCGATGGCATATATGCTCTCGCCAGTTTCGTAATATTTAGTGTAGCTCATGCCCAATGCTTCCATGACCACGAGTGGCATTATATTATTTGTCGCACCAATATCAACTAAACAGTTATGTAATGCAACATCATGGTTTTCAATTGAGATGTAGAAGGGTGGAATTTTACATCTCAGCTTGGAAGTCGATGGGATTTGGTTATGTTTTGGAGTGGTAATGACAACTTTCATTCTTTCCGATGGATCATCCAACAACTTCAAGATATTTTACCTCTGCTAAGGAATCTTCACCACTTCTATAAAATTCAAGGTTGTCCTCAACTTACTTAAGTCCTCCATGACATTGTACGCCATTTGAGTTGAGCTTGTCGCTATGGGTTTCCTTGTGGTTCCAACTGTCACCTTCTCATTCAACAGTTTTTCATTGGATTTTTCCTTTTATTTTTCTTTTTTTTTATTTGTCGGAGTCACTTTTATTCTTTGGTTTATTTACAAATCCTCTTGTCTGGGCGATGGTTTCTTTCAAGTTAGGATCATTGTCTCACTCTCCATATATGTACATGGACGCCTCGCATCCATCCATCTACACTGTCTTAGAGCATTCATCGGGTAAGTAATAGCCTTCCTGCTCGATTAATTTCTCATTACAGACATCATCCAAAACAACCGCATTTGGAGTGGGTTATCTGGGAACCCTTGGTCTTGGTGGGTCTTCAGTATTCTCGAATATGACTTTGTTTTTGGGGTGAGGGTTCCTCCTTTATTCGGGAATTGGCTTTCATGGGTTTGGCATATAATTATCTCCCCTTCTCAACCTGTTTATTTCATTCTGCATCTGTTTGATGGTCCTATTCATCTGCACAATCTCAATTCTCTTCTTTGTTTTCTGTGGTACTGAAGGGTCAACTTTTATGTCAGGTATGGTTCCCTTAAAAAATCCTCCTCCAGCCATTTGATTCTGCGCTGCTCGAGGTTTAAACTCTTCATTTCTTCTCGAGCTGGAAGCTCCTTGATTATCGATATTCAATGCTCCCATCTGTCTTTGTACTCTTCCCAATATAATGTCAGGGTCGATGCTCGTTTCAATCATAATTTATTCCATCTCCGTAGCCTTAGTCATTTCTTCCTCCAGGGTATCCATATGGGATGTTATGATGGAATATTTCACATTCGGGTGCATTGCATTCTTATAGAAATTGAGAATGATCGGGTCATTTGGCATTTTGTCTTCTGGGATTCTAATCAAAGTCTTATTGAACCTAAGATTAAAATATTGTATCATTTCATTCTTCCTTAACCCAATCTGGGTGAAGTCGGTGAGGAGGGTATGGTAGGCAATTGGGGAGGGAAACATATTAAGGAACATAACTTCGAGGTCATTAAATGAGTGAATGGATCTACTGGACAATGTTGTATACCATTCATAAGCTATTTTTGAAGTTTGCAAAAATAACCTCACCATGACGTCATCATGTTCGACTCGGTGGAAGTCACAAATGTCAAGAAATAAATGCAAATTCCTCTTTGCATCAATTGTCCCATCTCCAAAAAATTCCTTCAAGGTTCCCTTAGGGAGAACTGGGAGTTCATGTTTTTCACCCATGATATTAAGAGGGGAATCTCTCACCCTCCTTATATTTCCAAACATTGGGATTCTTTGGTTTCTTGCAGCATCTCTTTTGCCTCTTTCCACAATTTTTGAGGAGGTTTCAGAATCAGACCTTTCACTTCTAGGGACAGAGAGTTGTTTACTTTTACTTCGGGTGACGGGTCCCTTGTACTCATCCAGCTTCAATCTTGACCTTGTTCTTGTGCTTCTCTAGCCAATCTTTGATGTCTTCGATCTTTTCATTCTTATCTCCTTTGTTTTTGAAGAATTTCTCTTTCTTCTTCTTGGACTAATATCTACCAGGACCTTTCTAACTCCTCTCGACTATGGGCTTTTGATATTAAAAGATTATATAGTTGGTGAAAAATGCTTCATTGGTTATTCAGTCCAATTTCTAAATGGGGTTGGTTACCTTGGGGTAAAGTCATATATTTCTTTCAAAACGTTGGGCCAGGTTCTGAATTTTTAGTTCATCTCCCCAGTATGGTCACCAAAAATGTTGACGCTTGAATCCATCAGGAATGAAACGGAACCTTCACGAGGATGCAAATCCTCCTGTTTTTTTATAGAGGTGGTACTCCTATGTCCGAGATTTATAAAATGTGAGACTTTTAAATAAGTCAGTCAAAGGAAAGTAAAATAGATATAACTGAAAAAGGAAAATATTTTATTTTCTTTTTTAAAAGAGAGTTCCTGAGAATGGACCAGGAAACACACACGCATTCATAGATTTAAAACAAATAAACAGAATTCCTCACCTCCATCATAGTAGGGCTAACGATTTCTAATCACATAAAAACTAAAAGAAAATGATTTGCATGCATAAGAGAACTTTGACAGAGTGATACATGGGTAGCTCAAATGAAGATAATGATAGATCAACCTCAAATACTTTATATTTAGAAAAA